>VDFB02143425.1:0-22913 GCA_007258455.2 Sequoia sempervirens | reverse complement strand
CCTAAACTTAATTTGGTATGTTTTGTGATTGTTTGGAGAACCTTTTTGTGATTTTGATAGTAGGAATGTAATGAAATTGGAAAATAGCAAGTATTAGGAAACCTGCAAGGTACAATGTTATAGATTGTTTGTTGTGTTGGAAAACACATTGTCCTATGTCAGTTAACTATTACCTACCTTTTTTGGACGTTTGGTCATGTCTACCGCTACAGTCCAAGTGTCATTTTAGTTTTTTCATTTGATTGGAACAAAATGCCCTGACGGAAAAGAAGGTCGGATGGACAAATTGCACTGATGGAAAGACTTGATGGTCATACATTAACTCTGACCTACCGTAGCCTGTCCCATTGATGGGAAAACATGTCAGGACCAGTGGGTTTTCAAAATCATAATTTGGAATGGAAAAAACCCAAAAAAAGTGGCATTCAAAACCATTATTTGTAAATAGCAAAACAAGGTGCCAAGAATGTAATGAAATTAGAAAACAGTAGGTATTATGATACTTGCAAGGCACAGTGTTGTTATAGATGGTTTGTAGTGTTGGAAAACACACTGTCCCATTTCAGTTAGTTCATTATGAAGATTTTTATTTCGTTACTCCAAGAATGTAATGTAGTCGACTTTCAAATTTTTGAACAGTTGGTTGATACAGTCCAAATGTCATTTTGGTTTCTTTATCTGATTGGAACAAATAAAATGCTTGCATTATTTGTAGTGTTGGAAAACACACTGTCTCTTCTCACTTGCACAGGGTTTTAGAACAGTAGATGCATTGCTTGTTTCTTAACACCTAGGGTTTTCCAATGTGCATTCTTACTAAATAGAAATAATGTCTTCAATAGATTTTGTAATATAGACAGTCTGAATGTATTGAAAATCCCTTTCAAAATTTATAAGGACTTTTAATTTGGGAAAAAATTGCATTTAAATTTCTCATGACTGAAAAAAAGTGCACAAAATAATTGCAATTTGGAAAACACAATGTTGGGTTTCAGTTATTTCAGTGTTGTATTTTATCAAATAGCACATCTCTCATTTAAGGGGGACTCTATTAACCCTCAACACATAGTGTGATTCATAGTACGCACTTCATTCTATTTTGCAACAATTCATGTCAGAAAACCCTAGGTGTTAAGAAACAAGCAACCCAAATAGTGGTGTAAAACCCTCTACAACACTATTGGAACAAATAAATTGCTTGCATTATTTGTGGAGTTGGAAAACACACTGTCTCCTCTCAATTGCAGAGGGTTTTACAACACTATATGGGTTACTTGTTTCTTAACACCTTATATGGAGACAATGTGTTTTCCAATACTACAAATAATGTGAGCACTTATTTGGTCAAACTAGATGAGGAAAATGAAAATGCCATTTTGATGCCATGTTACATACATAGGTGATCTGTTTACGAGTTAGCTTTCTCTTGATTGGAACAAATAAATTGTTCGCATTATTTGCATAGTTGGAAAACACACTATCTCCTCTCAGTTGTAGAGAGTTTTACAACACTATACATGGAGACAGTGTGTTTTCCAACTCTCCAAATAATGTGACCATTTATTTGGTCAAATTAGATGAGGAAAGTGAAATTCCATTTTGATGTCATGTTACATACATAGGTTTTTTTTGTCTAAAGTCAAAAAGCTAGACAAAATCCACCTAGCATTGCCATTTTCCACATTTTTCATTTCTTGAGTTTGGTGGGTGGGAGGAATGCTCTGGTGAGGAAAATGGAGTTGCAAGCGGCTGAACCACTAGAAACACCTCAAACGCATTCCTCACTATGGTGCATTGCCATTTTCCACATTTTGATTTTGATTTTGATCTCATGTTAATTACATAGGTACTTTTTGTCTAAAGTGAAAAATCTAGACAAAACGCAGCTAACATGCCATTTTCCACGATTTTGATTTTCCAATTTGGTGGGTGGGGAGGGACATGTGGGCAAGGAAAATGGAGTTGCAGGCAACCAAACCAATACAAACTACTCAAATGCATTTGTCACCATGGCACATTGCCATTTTCCACATTTTTATTTTGTACTTTGCTAGCTACAGAGGGACTTGTGGTCAAGGATGGAGACAGTGTGTTTTCCAGCATTGCAAGTAATGTGAGAATTTATTTGGTCAAATCAGATGAGGAAGGTGAAATACCATTTTCATATCATGTTTTATACATAGGTTTCTTGTGTAAGAGTTAGCTTTCTCCTGATTGGAACAAATAAATTGCTTGCATTATTTGCACAGTTGGAAAACACACTGTCTCCTCTCAATTGCAGAGGGTTTTACAACACTATATGGGTTGCTTGTTTCTTAACACCTTATATGGAGACAATGTGTTTTCCAACACTACAAATAATGTGAGCATTTATTTGGTCAAATTAGATGAGAAAAATGAAATGCCATTTTTTTCTCATGTTACATAAATAGGTGCTTTTTGTTTATGACTTAGCTTTCTCCTAATTGGAACAAATGAATTGCTCGCATTATTTGCACAGTTGGAAAACACACTATCTCCTCTCTATTGCAGAGGGTTTTACAACACTATATGGGTTGCTTGTTTCTTAACACCTTATATGGAGACAGTGTGTTTTCCAACTGTGCAGATAATGTGAGCATTTATTTGGTCTAATCAGATGAGGAAAATGAAATGTACCATTTTGATATCATGTTACATAAATAGGTGATTTTTTTCTTATGAGTTAGTTTTCTCTTGATTGGAACAAATGAAGTGCTCGCATTATTTGCACAGTTGGAAAACACATTGTCTCCTCTCTGTTGCAAAGGGTTTTACAACACTATATGGGTTGCTTATTTCTTAGCACCTTATATGGAGACAGTGTGTTTTCCAACTGTGCAAATAATGTGAGCATTTATTTGGTCGAATCAAATGAGGAAAATGAAATTCCATTTTGATCTCATGTTACATACATAGGTGCTTTTTGTTTGCGAGTTAGCTTTCTCTTGATTGGAACAAATGAATTGCTCGCATTTTTTGCACAGTTGGAAAACACACCGTCTGCTCTCTATTGCAGAGGGTTTTACAACACTATATGGGTTGCTTGTTTCTTAACACCCTATATCGAGACAGTGTGTTTTCCAACTATGTAGTTAATGTGAGTATTTATTTGGTTGAATCAGATGATGAAAATGAAATGCCAATTTGATCTCATGTTACATTTAAATAGGTGATTTTTGTTTATGAGTTAGCTTTCTCCTGATTGGAACAAATTAATTGGTCGCATTATTTGCACAGTTGGAAAACACACTATCTCCTCTCAATTGCAGAGGGTTTTATAAACACTATAAGGGTTGCTTATTTCTGAACACCTTATATGGAGATAGTGTGTTTTCCAACATTGCAAATAATGTGAGCATTTATTTCATCGAATCGAATGAGGAAAATGAAATGCAACTTTGATCTCATGTTACATACATAGGTGCTTTTTGTTTATGAGTTAGCTTTCTCCTAATTGGAACAAATGAATTTCTCCAACAGAATGAACATTCATTGCTTCACAGTTCTAGCAGAATGGAAAAATGGTAGATATGATTGTTGATATATATACTAGTGTTAGCGATAGGTTAAATTGGAAATTAAATTCCCAACGTATAGTTTAATATGTTCATTTATTGTCTGTGCAAGCTGGAATTTTGCACTCAGCAGAACATATAAATTGTATATTGGTGAAATTTGGAATTAAAAAGATTATTTCTAGCACCAAATGTCTTTAATTTTTCAATTTAATCTATCGCTAACACTTGTCTTTCTTCCAAATGGTTGATATAGGTGAGGAAAGCAAATTGAAAAAAATAAGGGCTAGTGGATTGAGAAGGATGCTTCAGGAGATGTGAACCTTCTGCAAAAAATACAGGTGATTCTGGCTGCCATAGCTTGAATCACAAGTGTAGTGGACAATTAAATTTCCAAAATTTATTATGCATTTAGAAGTTCCAATTTGTTTGGAATTTTGAAATGTTGGGGTTTTCAATCAGCTGTCATTTTCATGTGATTCGTAAGTGTTTTGTGCTAATTTGAAATCTTTCACCAAAACAATTTATATGTGGCCATGTATGTGAAATTACTTACAAACAACATTCAAAGTGAAGAACCCAGTTGAAGGAAGAACCTAGTTCAAGGGAAATGCATGTACAGATTTTGATTTTGGACCATATTCGTGGTTACCTAAAGTTGTATTAGTATCTAGACAAGGTGTAACAGCAATTTCTTCACTTGAACTGGGTTCTTCACTTGAATTGTGTTCTTCACTTTGAAATGTGAGCAGCAATAGAGGCTTTTGTGAGTATTTCCTATTTTACGAAATGGTTAAAATACATCCTCTTGAGAGTCTATCCTATGATCCTGTCCTAATTTAAATCTCATTTTTATCTCTTGAGTTGAATATTTCTCCATATTTAAAAGTTCTATTTAATGTTAGTTTTCCATCATCTGTCATTTTTTTGCGGTTCTTAAGTGTTTTGGTAATAGTTCTTTCTACAATTTCACTATTTGTCTAGAATATTTAGTAAGTTATAAATGGTTCTTTTTTAACATCTGAAGGCAATTTTGTAGATGTTATTTCTATATCCTATTTCTACTCTTTTTTAATATGTTTCAATTTGACCAACACACTGCAAAAGATGTGCAGATATAAGAAGTCATTACATGAAATAGTGTTAGGATTAGGTGTTGTACACCTTGCATAATGTTTGTAATGTTTTATTTATTTATTATGTGTGTGGTGCACCTAGGGGTTTTCTAGGTGAATGTGCATCACAAAGAGTTATAATGTTGGGGCCACTTTGTTGTATGTATCATTGGGACATAATTGTAAAATGTAATTATTTTAATATTGGGGGAATAATAAAATAATAAAGTACCCAATATTAAATGTGGGGTCACATGTTGTAGTATTTTTGGGCACATGGTTTATGTAATACCACTTGGTGGTTTTGTGGGAGCTTGTTTATATAAAAGCAACCACATGGGTAGTTGTTTAGGGTTGGATCAAAAAGTTGGTCAAGGGTTGGGTGATTTCTTTGTAAAGGTTGGAACGGCATGTGTGAGGGTTTGAAGCATGGCATGGGATGTGTGGATTCATGCTTGTTCACATGGAATGCATGGATAGATTGTGCTTCAGAAGTGTTCATGGAGTCTCTGCGAGATGCTGTTGTAATGGTTTTCGATGCTTGAATAATACATAGATGTGGATGCTTTTTGAGTGGGTTTTTCCCTCTTAAAGGGTTTTCAGTATATCGTGTGTCATCTTTGATGGGTATGTTGTCTATTCTCTTGCATATTGATGTTGAGTATTTTACTTGCATGTTTTCAAATTTGGGTTATGTGGAAATTGTCATTCTATGGCTGCATAGTTTCCTTACAAGTGGTATCAGAGCTTTGGTTATTGAATTGGATAACCCTAGGTTGTAAGAGAATGAAAGGCAATGGCAAGATATAGGGGTTTTATAGGTGTTTTATTGCAGATCTGAGGGTTTTGGGTTTGCTGGTTTGATGGGTTGTTTGTAGATTTGGGGTGTGAGAAAATTTTGGCAAAATAGGGTTTCTTGGCTGTGCATTTAAATGAGGGTTTTGGGGGTGAGTTTTCACAGATGACCTCCTAGGACAAAATGGACCTCATGGTTGGATTCAAGGTGGCTGAGAGAGAAATTTTGACATATAACTTGCCCTATTTTGGTTACAAGAAAAAAAAATGCATCCCCTATTCGGTCGTACGGATGTCGTACTCAGAAAAATAAAAATTAAAAAAAATAAAATAAATCCCGTCGAAATTTCTGTACCTGCAAAATGGGCAAAATTAGAAAATTAAAATTAAAATCAAAAACAAAAAAAAATTTAAGGCGGAGGGGTCCGTGAGCTCCCCGATCCCTGTCGACCATAGCGATCAAGCTGTATCACCGTATCGTTAAATCGACAGTAAGTCACAGGCGTCGGCTCTTAACTTGATGCTATCAGCCATATTATGTGAAACTAAACAAATAAAATAAAATTTGAGGTACAAAATTACATGAAACAATTCGCGGATGTGAAAACATATGAGCAGTTGTAATACTTTCGGTTGGGGTCCGCCCGAGGGACGGAATATTTTGTTTTCTTTAATTAAATCAGTTTGGTAATATTTGGGTCACTACATGTTGGCCACGACCCTTGGGCGCCACCACAGCAGAGCTAATTGGTCATTTTATAGTTGTTTTTTTTTTCAAATGGGCATAACTTTCACCCAGGTTGTCAGATTTTTGACTTCTTACAGTCATTGGAAAGCTGGTTTTGAGCACTACACAGTGGTATAGGTGTTGTTCCATGATTTTGCAGTTTTGATAGTGTTTTGCTTGGTTGAAGTCAGATATTTATTTTAAGCTTTGAAGGAGGAATACTCGAATTTTGCTCTGGTCAGTTGGACTTCAAATGAGTCCATGACTTATTCGGTTTTCTACGATGGATCAGATTTGGAGGTATTTTGGCATGGTTTATTTGCTGTTTTCTTTATTTGAGCTGGTTATGGGTCTCTTTGACTATGGTGATATTATGAGCTTATGGATTGCCGGATTTTGGGATATTTGATGATGGATTCATTGTATGCTCAGCTTTACATCTCAGATTATTCTATTTTTGACATGGTTATCAGCATGTATGTTGCATTGTTGTATCTACAAGTTGTGCAATGTTGTAGGCGGTCTATACTTACTTGTTGCACCTATGACTTGGATATGGGTTGTCTTTGCCCATTAATATTTCAATGTTGATGCATGATTAGTTTTAGTGGCTTGGTTTAGTCACTTGGTTTGCTAATTTGGTTGTCATGTTGAGGAGGTGAGATGGTATTACTAGGTACAGTCATGATATGAGATCTATACAATTGACTATGATTATGCAGATATGTGGACACGGTTGGGTTGATTTGTTGGTATATTTGGTGGTGATCATGATGTCATGGATGTTTCTTGTGCATTAGAGACTTTGGCATGTTATGATGGTTTATGCAGGTGCATTGATTGGTGGTATTGGATTGGTTCCTAATTATGGTTGTGGCGGTGTATCTTCTTGGTTTGAGGAGATTGGTATCACGATGTCATGGATAGCTTAGTTACACGGTTCAGTGGGAGCTTGTGACAGTGATGGTTTGGCGGTGATGGATATGATGGTTGGGCGGTGTATCTTCTTGCTTTAAAGGATGGTTATCATGTTGTCATTGAGAGCTTGGATTCACAGGTTTTGTGTGAGCTTATGACAGTGTTGGTTTTGTGCATCATGGTGCCATGGGATTGCTCGGTATCACGGTTCAGTGGGAGCATTTGGAAATGATGTGGATCCATTGTTGATTATGGATGGTTGTCTTCAGCAGGTGATCTTTGGTGTCATGGAGGAGCTCTTAGATTCTGTGTGCTACATTGAGAGTTCTTCGCTATCAGGTGTTGGAGATGTTGAGGTATTATTTATGACTTGTTGGGTATGATAGGTGATCCTTGGTTGTAGGATGGTTGTGTTATTATGTCATGGTATACTCTTGATTACTAGTTTAGAGTTGTGGCATGGTACATGTTATGATGATTTGAGCACGTGATCTTCTTTTGAGAGGATGTGAGATCATGGTGTTATGTTTATGTTCCTAATTTTGCAGTTGGAGCTATGATTTTGATCTTGGTTGGTTCTCTTTGTATTGAGTACATTGATCATTTGCTTGGTGTTTAGCATGGATTGATCGGTTACAGGTGCTCATGGATACTTGGAGACATAAATTGAGGCCCAGGTATTCTCTCTTGTGATTAGAGCTTTTTGCTTGAGATGGTTACTCTTGATGAGTTTTAGCGAGATGCGAGGGCCTACCTTGGTTGGACGTGAGTTCAATATGAACCTATGAGGAGAGTATTCTTGGATGATTCATGATGACTTGGATATCTTGGAGGAGCATTCTCATTCCCCACTCTTGGTTTTCTCGGTAGTTTCACTTGAAGTGTTCCTTCTTTGGGTGCTATGTTTATACTTTGTCTTCTCATGGATATGGATCTGAATGGATATTTAGTTTACGGAGGTTCATTTGAGAGTGTTGGCATGTTTATCCTCATGTCATGTTGGTTTTAGGAGATGGTTTATTGGGCCGATTTCCTTGGTTTGGGAATGGTTACTTTGAATTTGATCTTCTTGTTTTGAGATGCTTACATCCATGTTAGTTACATATGTTATCTTTGATCTTGGTGATTGGATGGATGGATGTTGTTATGGATTTTGTTTTGGGGTGTTATGGAGGAGATCATACTTGACACAGTTGGCATTTAGAGGTGTGTGTGTAGGAGGACATGCTACAGGTGTTTGGTTTGCAGGTTTTGCTTATCATTGTGGATGTTCCTTGGTACTACATGTTTACTTCTATGAGATGTTGGTAGTAGACTTGGTATGACTTTGTGATGGTGCCTCTTTTGGGATGTTAACGAAGCGACGCGTTGAATGCACTCATTCCAGGTTTGCATTCATCTTGACACTGCCCATGCAATGGGAGCTCCTGGATGTGTATATCATTTTTGACAGGTTTGCACATGGAGTTTGTTATTGTGGTTTATGGGTGGATATGTTGTTGGCATAAGTTTACTATGTTATGTATACCTTGGAGGTATGGATAGTTGGATGTGTTGGCACTTGTTGTGGGTGTCATTTCAGCTATGGTGATTTATTCTTGACAGCTACTGGTGCATATTGGATTTAGTGTTTGTGTTTTGAGGTCTCCAGGTTGAGGCGGGTTGTGCTTCTTTGTGACGATTAAATGTAGCGTCTCTTTGGATGTATTTCTTGTCTTGAAGTAAAGTTGGCATAGTGGAGGATGAACATTCATGGATGATAGTGTGCAACGATTCCTTCTGGTATCTTGATGGAACACATGCGTTACTTAGTTCAGATGGTACATGTTACTGTGGAATTTATTACATATGCAATATATGCAACAAGTAGAGATTATTTACAGGATTGGTGTTAGCCACACCTTGCATAATGTTTGTAATGTTTTATTTATTTATTATGTGTGTGGTGCACCTAGGGGTTTTCTAGGTGAATGTGCATCACAAGGAGTTATAATGTTGGGGCCACTTTGTTGTATGTATCATTGGGACATAATTGTAAAATGTAATTATTTTAATATTGGGGGAATAATAAAATAATAAAGTACCCAATATTAAATGTGGGGTCACATGTTATAGTATTTTTGGGCACATGGTTTAAGTAATACCACTTGGTGGTTTTGTGGGAGCTTGTTTCTATAAAAGCAACCACATGGGTAGTTGTTTAGGGTTGGATCAAAAAGTTGGTCAAGGGTTGGACAGTTTGCTGCAAGGTTGAGCTTGTGCATGTGTGAGGGTTTGAAGCATGGCATGGGATGTGTGGATTCATGCTTGGTCACATAGAATGCATGGATAGCTTGTGCTTCAGAAGTGTTCATGGATTCTCTGCAGATGTATTGTAATGGGTTTTCATTGCTGAATAATACATGGAGTGTGGATGCTTTTGGAGGCTGGGTTTTTCCCTCTTGAGGGTTTTCCCAGGGTATAACTTGTGTCATCTTTGATGGGTATGTTGTCTATTCTCTTGCATATTGATGTTGAGTATTTTACTTGCATGTTTTCAGATTTGGGTTATGTGGAAATTGTCATTCTATGGCTGCATAGTTTCCTTACAAATAGTTCTATGCATTGTATTAAATAGAACTCATAAAGACAATGGGTAGCAATAACCTGTGCAAAATGGGTATAATGCCACAGAATTAATTGAAAATTTGGCCTACATTACTTGGCACTAAATATTATAGAAAAATAGACAAATTGTAAAAGAGCTATAGAATAACAACATACATGGAAAGAAAAAGTGACAAAATCGACACATGGGACCAAACGTCTAGGCGATGGTTAGGTAGGAATTAATAGCACCGTCAAGTGGGTTTTCTTTCTTGATGCTGGGTGAAAAAGGAAAGCGGCTTAGCTTTGTCGATAAGTTTCTTTTGTCTGGCATGGAAAAAGTGGAAGGGAATGATGTGGGCCTTTTCTGTTTCAAGAAAGACAAGTGAAAATACTATTTGTTTCCAGTTTGTACATTGAAAGTTGAAGGTTTGATTGCACATGGACAAGTTGGAGGAGAAAACCAACCAAATTGAGGTGACATGTACTATCCAATAGAGTTGCAGAGGGTTTTACAACACTATTTGGGTTGCTTGTTTCTTAACACCTAGGGTTTGCCAACATGAATTGTTGCAAAATAGAATGAAGTGTGTACTATGAATCACACTATGTGTTGAGGGTTAATAGAGTCCCCCTTAAATGAGAGATGTTATATTTGATAAAATACAAGACCATCTATATGTTTGTATATTTGCATTACAAGACAAAGGTTGGGTATAAGTAAAGGAAGGCTTCAGAACACATTGTGTTTTCCAGCATGCACTACACAACATTCATCACTTTCAACGAGTTTATTCATTATTTCCAATAATGGCAAGAAATTGGTGTTCTTGCTTTAAAAAATAGAAAGGGCTTGGGTATGTTGTGATGTGGAGGTTGAAAAATGCAGTGTGTTATGAAGCATGCAATTTGTTATATACTTGAAACTTAAACACAACAATGGAAGGTGTGATTTGGAAGACTTTCATACTGTTTTGTAACATTCCATGTTGCAAAACCGTGGGTGTTAAGAAGCAAGCAATCCACCATGAGATGACCCTTTACATTTAAACAGGGAGATTCAAATAACTGAAACCCAACACAGTGTTTCCCATTCACAATTATTTTGTGCACTTTTTTTTTCAATCAACTAAAATTAAAACACAACAATGGAATGTGTGATTTTGAAGACATTCATACTGTTTTGTAAAACTCCATGTTGCAATGCCCTACGTGTTAAGAAGCAAGCAACCCAGCATAAGACAACCCTTTACATTTAAACAAGGACATTGAAATAACTGAAACCCAACATTGTGTTTCCCAAATTGCAATTGTTTTTTGCACCTTTTTTTTTTCAGTCATGCAAAATTTAAATGCATTTTTTTCCCAAATTCAAAGTCTTTATAAATTTTAAAATGGCTTTCCAATACATTGATACTTTCTATATTACAAAATCTCTTGAAGACATTATTTTTGTTTAGTAAGTATGCATGTTGGAAAACCCTAGGTGTTAAGAAACATGCAATGCATATACTATTCTAATTTACCTTGTGCAAGTGAGAAGAGACAGTGTGTTTTCCAACACTACAAATAATGCGAGAATTTTATTTGTTCCAACTAGATAAAGAAACCAAAATGACATTTGGATTGTACCAAACAGTTGTTCAAAAATTTCAAAGTGGACTTCATTACATTCTTCTCACCTCTTTTTGCTATTGGGTCACCTTAGATTAGTGGTTTACACTTTCTAAGAGGAAGGAAAATTTGGCTTTTTTCCATTCTTCAAATCAAATGGGTTTAGCCGAACCCAATGGTTCAACCAAACCATTTCATTGGTTCGGCCGAACCAATGAATGCCCCAATTAAAAAATAATATTGAAGTGGGTTCGGCCAAACTTGGGTTCGACCAAACCCCTTCAATATGACTAAAACAAAAAAAAACGTTTCATTTTCACACTTTTACTGTGTTTTTTACCAGTCACTATCTCCCTGGTGCGCGTGGTGAACAGAATCTGTGACGGCGACCAAACAAAGTTTCTCTCACCGGCGAAAGCAAATTTTGGTTCCTCTCTTCAAAGTTCATCATTCCAATTCGCATATCGACCACTATTGAGCACGAGGTATTTAAAATTAAATTTTTTTAGAGTTCAAAATGCATGTATTTGTTTAATTTCAAAACCCTAAATGCAATTTTTTAAAAATTTGTTGAATTCAAATTGCACTTGTTTGAAAGTTTTTAAAGCATTTTCAATATAGTATTTTGCTTCTCCGTTTTGCATAATCCAAGGGTTTGAGTAAGGAAAAATGAGTTTCCTCCCAAAGTTAGTGCAAAAAAACATTATAATGGCTCTCAACATAGTCTAAAAAATGGAGATAAATAAATTCCTAAAGACTAGAAGTGTAGGGGTCAAGGTCACAAAATAATTTTAAAACTACAAATTTAGGGTCAAACTTGTAGATGAAAATGTAAATTTCATACATGTAGGAGTGAACCATGAAAGTCATAGCTTGGGTTGTTAAGGTGTCATAATATTAAATCTTATAAAAAATCAAGAATCATATCATTGATTATGTACATTACAATAAAATATCTCCATATAACAAATGAAGCTAAAAACTATTCTTGTGAATTCTATGACAACTTGCTACATATGATATTTTTGCCAAAACCATGTTTAGGAATGAAAATATCCAATCCCTTATGCTTTTAAACTAAAGTTTGCAATGCTTATGGTTCTTTTGGCATTATAGATTCTTGAATCATTTTATAACATAAAACCTACATATAACCTACTTTGGCTCTAATAATTGTAAACCCTTTAGGAATTCTAAATTGTTGCATCTTGTCTTGATTTCCCACCATTGTTATTCCTTTTGAAATTTTTACAACTTAGGCAAAATCTTTTATATGATTCTTATGTATGTTCTTAAAATTATTTAAGGTTAAAATGACTTAATCTAAAATAAAGGCATATAATGATCTCTTTGCAATTGTAACCTCTTTACTAGTGTTCAAAACATATTTGATAATTCCTTGATGGCATGACATAGATGATGTTGCTTGATATTGCTTTTATCCATGAATACCCAAATAAAATATGAGATACATCTAAAGAAGAAAGAATATGACATAGAATAAGAACTTCCCTCATCTTTTAGACCAAAAATTAAGGTAAAATAATGTATCCTATAGTTTCAATCAACATATCATTAGTCAATTTTAAATAAACCTTCAAATATGCATATGCTTGTTGATAAAATGATGATAAAACAAAAATTATTCAATGCATACATTTTATTTGTGAGTAAGATCAATAAACACACCCTTACATGGTTCATGATCCACACAAAACCAAATGACCATTATAATTATTTGGTAATATCTCACAATGTGAAAAAGGTGTCGAAAAAATTAGCATACCTAAATCATAAATTGACTTGTCATAAAGTGGGTGGGTAGCTTAGTGGTGGAGATTTGCATCCTAACTAGTTCATGGAAATTTCAACATGGTATTAGAGCCAAGCTAGGTGCATTTGACACCTATGTTGTGGCTCAAAGGAGTGTGTTGGAGAAATGATACACACCTAAGCCATAAAAAGACTCATCACAATGTGAGCCATTAGCTCAATAGTAGAGCATCCTAACACCAAATGGGAGGTCCTAAGTTTGAATACTAGTTAGTCCATAGAAATTTATATAAAATTCAATCACTAGTACATAAGAAGAAGAATAAGTACCCTTATAATTTTTATTAATACCAACAAATTATCATTCCTCACATACATAGGTGAATCAATGATTTCAAGCTCATCAACATGTATATGTACCTCAATCTCATGACCCTCATATAAAACCATTTTATTAGATTTATTTAGTGTAAAATATTTAAATTTTCATTAGGAGGAACAATTGAAGGATTGACCCCAATATTAACCCTCTCAACCTAATTTTTTTTATCAATCAAATCCTTAATCAATTATTCCTTAATCCCATAAAATGTTGAGTATAATTACAATTAACTCTACAATTTAATAACAAAATTCTTTTTCATTATATCTTTTGGGAATAACTTTAGATTTATCTAATGGCCTAATAGGAGGAAGTAAAATCATGCAAGCACTAAGTAAATTTTGAAGCACATTTTACAAAGGAAAAAGTTGGAGGCTTTAGAGTCATAATTATATTAGAAACATTTATAATGTATAGTTTGTACAATGGTCATTTCCATTATTTTTGACTATCCTTTTGGAAATAATTTTTCTTTTCAAATTTACAAGGGTAGGATGATGTAGATGAAGCATTAGAAGATTCATAATTAAGTGTGGTAGCCTCTAACAACTTTAGTTCTTAGCATTCATCTCACTTGCACATGCAAATGTTAAGAATGTATATACTTTGTAGATCCTTGTTTACAGTCAAAAAATCTAAAATAATAAACTTCAATCTAACATTCCCAATATTTGCATTGGCCAATTCCCAATATTAAAAAATAGACCCAAATGGAAGATAATACTATTAAATTTCATGGGAAGAACTTAGCTCTATAACTTCTATCATCATACACAAAATCCAAATATGTAGCACTAAAGAACCTGAATGTGTCATGGGATCTCCTTTAACATTGTGCATCTCAAATCTAGATCCAAAAATCCAAAAAATGGATATGTAAAATTTTCAATAGAAATTGAATTGTGTTTGATTTTTATATGTATGTCTTTTTTGTTTCCATTAGGTAAGGAATCAACATTAATTTTCATCTCAACAAGCCTTTAAACATTAATGTCAAGGGTAGATAGAGGCACACTAGGATTAAGGACATGAATGAAAGTGGCAAGATGAGAAATGGAAGGTGGTGTATAAATTTGTCGTGACATAATAAATGAGTGTGGAGCGACAAAGACTTGCATAGGAATATCACAGTGAGGGGAACATGGGAAGTGTAAACAATACTAATGAGAACTAATGTGGAGACAAGAGAACTATGTGCATCATAATAAGTAAGCATGAGATGAGATCTAGGAAAAAGGAGAGGATAAATTTGGGGAGATTTGGTGGAAGGAGAAATAAACTGCATAAGATAGATAGGAGTAAAACAATAAGGAGGAATACATGAAGAAGAAGCTTGGGATGGAGGGAAAATGGCACATCACCCAAAGGGATTGTTGAGCTTATCCTTTTACCTATTTAACTTTAAGTACTTTCTTTCCACATGGCTTATTAATCAACATAGTATATGAAGGAGATCAATCATTGTACTAGGATTAATATTACTAGCCAAATTTGCAAGATCCAAAGAAAGGTTGTGTGCATCAAAGCTATATCTTGATTACCATTTTCTCAACAAGGGCCTCATGGTTAAATGATTCTTCTCCATTATGATAAATTTAGTATCATGCGTATTCCCAATCATACCAATTTTAGCTTGATTCACAACCATGGTGGGATTGAACTATGACTTCTTATAGTTAGGAAAAGAGGATGATTTTGGTATTAGAAGGAAATAAGGATTGAACAATGTTTAGATTTGATTAAGAGATTAGACAATGAGAAATCACTTAAATCTAAAAACTAAATAAGATTCAATAAAACCTTTAAACTACTTGGGTATCAAAGAATGATTTACATAATAAAAAGTTGAAAATCTACAAATAGAAATACCAAGTTACAAAAACAAGAATAATCGTTATGGTAATAGAAAGAGAAAATGCTTCCTCTTAAAAAACATAACATTAAGTACCAAAACATGATTCAAGTACCAACACATTCAAGTACCAAAACATTAAGTATGATGATTGGGATGAGAGGATCAACTTGGGGAGGATTATTATAATATCATTAGTTGGAACTTTTTAATTTCATCTCTTTGTGTTCCGTGTTGTTTTTAATGTTTTTAATTAGAGTGCAGATGATGTTAATATACATTTAATGATGCATTTTGAAATTTATTTAGTAAAGGTCTCATTTTGTACATCTTTAGTAATTGTATAAAAATTTGGAATATTTTGGTTAATACATCTTATTGGAAAACTATTCATTGAAAATTTTTGAAGCCCACAACCGAATGGTTTGTGATGACCTCTTTCCTTCAAAAATTTCTATTATGCTCATCAATTTCAAACCATTTTGGGGTTCTTGAATGTTATTAAATTTTAACAAACTCATTACAAAAAGATGGATTTTGAATTTCTTTTTCTTTTTCACATTTAGGTTCTCTCTTCTTATGTAATTTAGAGACACATTGAATTTCATTGGTTCATGTGAGATATTTATAACAAGTATGCAATAAAGTCAAAATTTATTAGATTTGATTCAAGTAATATGACACATTTATTTTGCTTTCCAATCTATAATTTTTTGATGTTCTCAAGGCTATATAATTGAAGTTCATTTATGTTAACAACTACTAGATTAAATATTTTTATCCCCAATTATTTTCAAATGATTTTATACTTTAGTCTTTGTATTCTTATTCTTTCTTTCATCGTTTCATTTAAAATTTGAACCATTTAAGGATGTTATGTTATACATTATAGTTGTCTTCTAATTCTTTTTAAATCAAGTTAATAGTATGAAAATATTATTGATGAGTAGATGAATTAAATTACAAGTCCTATTTTAGATTTGTATTCTTTTTATCTAGATATATTATTTACCAAAGTCTCATTATTTTTTAAGGTGTACTGTATTTATATATAACATGGAAAATGTGTTCCACCTGTGCTAAAATCTTTGTTTGCAAATACTAGTAATGAGATAAAAAAAATTAAGAGATTCATTAGCACAGGGTGCAAAGCCAGGGATATATAGTGAACCATGCATGTTAATATTGCATAGTCTAGAAAAACTAAAAGATGAACTTGAGAGGACTAGTGCATATTCCCTAGACAGAGTGATTGCTATTCTTTCCCGCATGCAGGAAGAAGTACATGGTGACGTTCCCCTTAAACAAATACAAGATAGTGTCACCAAAGAAATGATAAAAGCCACTTGTTTTCCATTTTATCAAAATGTGTGTAAGGTTAGGGGATACCAGGTCACTAGATGTGTTGGTCATGCTATGGCCTCATTGATCTACCCATGATTTCTAGCAGCACATGGTATATACCCAAACAATGACTAGATTCCATTGTATTTTGTTCAGCAGTTGTATGCTGAGGTCCATTTGGGCCTCAAAGTTAATTACCTGGACATTCCACCATATGTTGGTCAGGGGCATGGTAGGATTGCTGATAGGCCCACCTATCGTCGAGCAGATAGACCGCCCCCAATGTTTAGGTTATTGTTTGGTGATAGGTCTCCTACTCTCACCCCAGCTCTAGCCCCCATAGCAGATGAGGTTGTTGTTGCTTCCCAAAAGGAAGCAATTGACACTATAGGTGACATTGCGGCTGCCACCACTAGGATATCTGACGATTGTGTAGGTCAGTATTTGATATCTAGAAATTCCCGATCTACACCATTTTTAGCACAGTGGACCACCATGGATCCTTTTACAATGACCGACATCCCTACTCCTACACAGCTTGATGCACTTACAGGAGATATGTCATGCATGACTCTACATTGTTTGGCTAAGGACCTATTGGAGGCATATTCCCACATTGCATCAGACAATGGGATTGGTATAGAGCATGTTAGAGATCATTTGAGACATAGAGGTCGTTCAGTTCCAGATCCCATCACTCTCAACCGAGTACTAGTGTGCATCAAAATCCACCTACAATTCATACGGTAGCTGCACAAACTATGGGTTTTATTGATATGTTGATTGGTTCTGGTTCATCATCACCAGTGCCATCTCACCTTCATAGTCCTCTACATTCATCATTTCTGGCATGACATGGGGTAGATCAGATGGATGTAGATATTGATTTGTTGCTTGATCGTTTGGTCCATATGGTGGAGGCGAATATTTCAGAGGACTTAGGTCATCCGATATCGGATGATGTGCATGTATGTGTGCATGTGCATGTTTCAATTCTTTTTTCATTCTTTTTTAAATTTATTTTTAACTAGATATTCATTTAAGTTGATATATATGTGTATATATATTGTTATAGGTGGACATACCTCATATCACTCCTAGCCTTGGTCTAGATCGTGTGCATGATCGATGTGACTCGTGGATGAATCACATCAAGGACATGTGAGTTTTCATAAAATATATATTTATGTATGCATAGATAAATACAAGTTGTAGATTGATATTTAAATATACAAGTTCATTTCAAAATAACTTTCATAAAATTTATTTAATAAAAATTATATGTATTTAACACATCTTGTACACAATTTTATTTGCAGGGCTCGGCACATCCATCAGAGCAGGACCGTTCTCATTCAAATGGCCATTCGTCTAGGAGCAGACATTCTTATTAGGCCATGCATTCTAGATTTATGATCTTTATCACGAGCATTTGATTTATATGATGATCTTTAAAATAGTATTTGGATATTTTGATGATCTCTAACTTACACTGCTTATATGATATACACATACATTTTCTTATTTTTTGATCTCTTTAGTATTCGACATTAGATGATCTTTAATTTATATTTTGCTTTTATGATATATGTACATATATTTTCTTATATGATATATACATACATTTGCCTCTTTGCTTATAATATGTGTTATGTTTATATGTATTGAATTTTTTTACATATATGTACATGTGTTTATATGGTTTAAACATGTTTACATTACAATATATGCATGCATTTTCTTTAAATATTCAATATACATACATGTTTTCTATTTTATGACCTTCATAACTTACATTTCCTTATATTCAATATACATTTGATCTCTAGTAGACTCTTAGGAAATCAATGCCATTTTTATAATTAAGTTCATTCATGTTGATCACAATAAATATTTTTTTAAATGACTTAAGCAACATGAACCATTGAGTTGAGAACAAGATATAATATTTTGACAAGTAACTTGAAATTCAATTCAAATTATATCGAGCTATTATATCGCTTTTTACAAGTAACTTGGAATTAATTCAAATATTTAATTAAGAAAAATTTCTAATCCAAATTATAATTTAATATACATTTTCTATTAACCAACTTGAAACTAACTAAATATTTAATTAAGAAAAATTTAATTCAAATTATACCTCTATTATACATTTTGACAACTAACTTGGAATCCAATCCAAATTATACCTCTAATATTTATACATTTTTTGACACTTACCAAAATTCTAAAATTACTATATATGTTGTGAATACCTATGAATTAAATAACAACAAACTCCACAATGAAATAACTTGTTTGTTTACTACTTGATTCATTTAAACTAGGATCTAGTTATTCCATGTACACTTGAATAATTTTGATTCACTTGGAGTGCAAATTTTGGAGAAGTTTTTGCACATTTATCAAGGAGGCAAATATTGGAGCTCGACAACTTTTCATTTTTACCAATCAAGGCAAAATTTGGAGGATAATTTAACTAAGTTGGTAGAGGACTTGTTTAGAGCCATCTTGGGTTGGAAGAAGAAATGTGGGACAACAAAGAAAAGAAAAAATGCATCTCAAATCCTAAAAATTGTCAAAAAGAAGAAGAAAACAAAAAGAGGCTGATCAAAACTTAAAATTATCATAGGAAAGAAACAAGGCATGCTTGTTTCTTCTCTCTCACTCAAGTGTGTTTAGTACTCTTACCTTGAAGGTTTCTAACCATCATTGCACTTAAAATGACTATAAATACTTTTAAATATCCTCAAGTCATCTCACAAGTAAGTTGCAATGTTTATATGATCCTTGACTCCACCTTAAGCCAATTCTTTTGTTTCAATATTTTACAATGTTTTGTGTCTTTCATATTTTATTTTCTTTTTATCACTCAATGTTCTCAAATTATTTTTATGTTTTATGCCCCAGGGATTCCTCAAGTGATTTGTTTCAAATCTAGATATCGGATCAAACGTAATCCGCTAGGCCATGAACACATGGACCTTGAAGTTAGGGAGGAGACCCAAGTTTAAACAATGCTTGTTGGAGAGGGGTCAAGATCACTTCTTTCTACTAGTATGGATGAACATATAAAACTAGCACAAACTTCTCTCACTTATAGCTCATCATTTTTTATCAATTTGTTTGCTTGCATACATAAACTTCACTTATATATTTAATATCATCTCTCACTTTGTTTGCAAAACCTTTGTGACACATGTGTAGGAAGGGCTCAAATAGCAGGAAGTTTTCATGCTCAAGTCGACAAATGTAGACATTGGATCAAATGAATCCGCTCAAGAATGCATGGTCCTTGAAGATAGGGAGGAGGCACAAGTTGAAACAATGCATGTTGGAGAGGGGTCGGGATCACTTCCTCCTACTCCAGGTATGGATGAGCATATAAAACTAGTTGAGCATAGGTAAAACAAATTTCATAGAAATTGATCATTTACTTGAAAATGGATATGGAGAAACTCCAAATATTATGCCAACCAAATTCTTATAATAAGGAAAGAGGTCAATGACTAAATCTATAAATGGAAATCGATCAATCATCATTTCAATCATCTTGATACACTTTGAAAACCCAATTGTTATCACGTTTACTTCTTCATGATGAGCCCAAAGAGTCATTACATTTGTTGGGTGTACATTCGGCATCAAATAAGAAGAAACACATGGGATTACAAAAGGATATTGTGCAAAATGTTAAAAAGGGTTTAGATTCCATTGGGAAAGGATCTCAATTAGTGGATAAGGCCACTAGCTAAGAAGGGTGATGTTGACATCTATTGTACATCAAGATATAGCAAGAAAAGAAAAAAATGACAGCACTTTCAACCTAAAATTGGTTATAGTAGAGCCACATTGATAAAATATAAGAAAAAGAGAAAGTTTTTGGATGAGAGTTTAGAAGGCAATTGGGAAATTATGTGTAGAGCTCCCCATTCTGACAGGATTGAAGATGTTGTTAGGAACTTGGTCTCAATTTTTTGGCATGATCAGACTCATCCATCATCAAATACTAGAGATGTTATGAGATACAGGATTGGACCTAGAATTTATGAAAATCATATCAAACATTGGCTAGACATAACACAATTTGAGATGTATATGAACTTTTGTAATGTATATCCTCATATAAAGATTGGGAAAACAATGTTTCAAAGGTTAAAGCCATATTATGTGAAGATAAACAAGTTTTTTGAAAACTTGTTGTTGTCAAGTATCATATTGAATTTGATCTCTACTATTAGGTGTCAAAGATGAGAGAAGAAAGATGTGGGTTTCAAAATGCACTCCTAAATGTGCAAGTTTGTCTTCATAAATTCTATATTATGTGATCATGAAAATGGACCCTCAAATAAATTGCATAAAAGGAATTTTAGAGACGTGGAAATTTGGCTAAATTTCCTTCAAGAATTGAGGATACCGCCTAACAAAGACAAAAGAATTGCAAGAGGTAACTATTATTTTTAGAGAGTTTATTTGTTTCCATTTCTCATAGATTGTTATTTGGATTCTATTTGATGTAATGTTTCATTTATCAAGTGTGGTTTATTAGTTATTCATAAATTTTACTGACACATGTACAAGTATGTAAAGTTGCAAACAAATTTTGGGGAAAGAATCCACAAGGTTGATCTATGTAGAAGAGGAGATTCCCATTGAAAATTTATGGAAGATTTTCAAAATTCGATAATACCCATACATACATCATTCATTTTTTGCTAAGTGGCAAGCACAACAATTCCAAACATTGAGAGATACTTTCCCACATGGAACAGTTCTATTAGTAGTTGACTTTGCAGAAAATTACTCCTTTGTACATCAAAAGAAGATTCAATCAGAGTATTACTTTTCAAAGCAAATCCCTATTATGGTTCATGTGTGTTATCGACATGCACAATCAGAATTGGATGGTGTTGAGAGTACAGATGAAGAACGAGCCATTAAAAAAGAATATCACTTTTATATTAGTGATGATAAAGAGCATGACATACTTTTTGTCCAACATTGTTTTACAATATTTTTTGAGAATTTGAGAAGTAGGGGTGTCAAATTTGAAAATCATTTTGTATGGTCAGATGGATGTGCGGCACAATTCAAATCTTCATGACTATTCTATGCACTTTGTAGATATCATAAAATCTACAAAATACCACATGTTTGGAGTTTTTTGAGAGTGGGCATGGAAAGGGTGAGCATGATGGAGAAGGAGCTTGCATCAAATGAGCTTTGGCGAAAGCATCAAATGAGTTATCCAAAAGATCATCTAGACAATGCACACATGATGTTGTTGAATGGTGCAAGAAACACTTTTCATCAAATGTGGTTGGCACATCTTCAAGAACAAACCATTAATATTCCACATAGAGTGTTTTGGGAGATATCGGTATGTATAAATTACATTAAATCAAAAATTTGAATTTATTTAAATTTAAAATATATATGGCTATTATTTGTTCACATAATTTTTTTGTTGTGCCATATGTGGCCTAGGGCGCGTGGATAGAAGATCATGCATGGATGCAAGAGGGTAGACAAAAAAAGATCTTTGCATTGTGTTAGGAGTTCAGATAGTCACCATGGATGGATATTAGATACAAGGGATTACTCTTGTTTTTGCACTAAGTGCATTGAGGGAAACTCTGATTATGCATGCAACAATCAATAACTTGGATATGTTGGTAAATGGGATACAGTGCCACTAGTTGTTTCAGAAACATATGATGAAGACGAGGAAGAAAGATTTGAAGACATTCCTTTGATTTCAATTGATTATGACCATATTTCAGGATTGGTTAGAAAAGGTACACATGTAAGTTTTCAATAATTTAAATTTTATTATATATATCTAGTTAACAATCTTTAGAGACATTTCTAATTTTTTTAGATTTTTTTTGTGTAAATTTGGTGTATAGGAGATGTTTTTGCAGTCATAGCAAAGCCTAAAAACATCGAAGGTGTTAGCTATTATTTATTGCATTGCACAGAAGAGAGGAATAAGCTAACCAAACCTAAAACAAGTGATGGAATGTTATTTCCCACAGGTGAGTTTGAATTTAAAATTTTATATATGTACATTGTATTCACATGTGCACATTACATTATAAACATTAAATATATATTGTACAAACCTTGTGCATGAAAATATTGCACACACGCTCATATGTCTTACCTTAGGTTCATGTTTACCATGCAGGTTCTGTTGTAGTACAAGGGGCATATCTAAAACAAGTCAAATTTGTTCAGAATGGGATTCATTTTGTTGACTATCAAC
>VDFB02143424.1:0-40418 GCA_007258455.2 Sequoia sempervirens | reverse complement strand
TGAAGAGCAGGAAGCTCCAAAGGTTGGATCTCCAAAGATTCCAGTTGTTTCCAATTCAAGACAACAACCTTGAATTCAGGAGGGAGAAACTTCAGCCCCTTATTCTTCTATTAGGAGACCTCGACAGTTTGAATAGACATTGAGATATGCTCAAGAGCATGTTGAGGCTCCTAAGAGCACATTCAATGAGAGTAGGCCTCTAAAGAAGTTTCCTAACTACAAGGCATTGATGAGTAACATCATTGAGTCTTCCAACCTTTAGGAAGCAGTAGATCACCAGTTAGTCAATATTCTAATCAAGCCCTTAGCAAAAGTAAGTTTGAAGCATGCAAAGACAAACTTAGATTGGTGCAGAATTCCTTCCTCACTAAGACGGAGTATTGAGTTTTTTTTGGCTCAATTCAGAACTTCTAAACAAGTTCAATGTGAACATGCAAGTAGTTCAAGTTATTTCTATTTTGTTATTCACTTTGGTGATTAAAGTGAAATTCTTTTATCTAGTCAACTAAGTCTAATAAGGTGTAGATAAACACCAATCATTCAGACTTATCTTCCAAGTCATCTCCTATGTGAGATAAGATTTCTATTTTGGAAGATTATATATTTTAGGCTTAGCTAAATAGTATAAAGATAGATGCAAAGTATAAGTTCAATAATTCGATACCTTGTGATAATTCCGTGCAACTATAGTTGACAGTTGTGGAAGGTTCCTTGTAATCTTTTGAAGGAATGCAAAGCAGATTTGAAGGTGTAAATTGTTGCATACTTGTGTTCATTTCTGCAGTTTGAATTTCAATGTTTTGTGTAATTAATTTAATGCTTATTTAAGCATTAAAACATTAGTTACCGTGATTAGCATTTTTAATACTATTAAGGTTGAAGAGAGTGACTAGATTGTTGTCCCAAGTGCCAATATCACATGTAGTTCAGCTAGGTTCCAATGCAAGAGCAAATACCTTGTTACCTTCTAGTATAGCCAAGGGCCTAAATGACTTACTTAGACATTACAAGAGGCATAAGAATGAAAAAAAACACCAAAGACTTCTTTCCAAGTCAGTCATCCCCCTAAGAAATTTGAGTTATGTCATAATGATGTCTTCCATTACTGATACAAAGCATTCCAATATTGAGGAGGCAAATTCAATGCAACTGTGGCATGATGCCATGGTAGAGGAGTATCACTCCATTATGCAAAATAATGTTTGGGAGATTGTGTCAAGACCAGAAGGGAAGTCAATGATTGATTCCAAGTGATCGGAGACGGCATAGCATGCAATACACAGGAGCATAGAGAAGTACAAGGTCAAATTCATTGCATAAGGGTTCTCCCAAACAAAGGGAGTTGATAAGGACAAGACCTTTGCTCCAACTACAAGATATACTTCCATCTAGGTAATTATGTCTCTTGCATCTTATTATAATTGGTCTTTGTATCAATTAACCTAGAGGGTTTGAGGTGCATGAGCAAGAGACCCATGTATGCAAGTTGAAGAAGGCTGTGTACAGGCTGAAGTAAGCACCACATGCTTGCTACTCACATATATATGAGTGCTTGTTGAATTTGGGGTTTACCAATAGTATTGCAAATCCTAATCTTTGCCATTTGTTTGATAAATTTGATCTACTAGTTGTGGTCATGTACATTCATGACCCTATCCTTATAGGTGGTAGTGAGAAGCCCATAGCATAGTGCAAGAGGGAGTTAGCCTCCTTGTTTATTAGGTATTCCTTGGTCAAGATAAGTACACGACAGAGATTCTAAAGAGATTTTGGATGATGGATTGTAAGCCCCTATCTGCTTGCGAGGTTATGAACCCAAAGTTGACTATGGATCCAAATTCAGATTTGATGGATTCTTTGGTGTACAGCTAGTTGATAGACTCCTTGATTTATTTGGTGAATACCCATCATAATATTGCTTTGCAATGGATAAATTGAACCAGTTCATGGTTAAGCCAAGGCAAATCCACTAGACTATTGCAAAGCATGTGCTTTGATACTTGAAGGACACGCTTCATTATGGGTTGAGGTATTTTGTATATAGAGAGTTAATGTTGCATGGCTTTGTGGATTCATACTAGATAGGTGATGCTAGCACAAGCAAGAGGACTTCAGGAATTTTTTTCAACTTGGATAAAGTATGAAATCTTGGTTCAGCAGTAAGCAAGCAGCAGTAGCACCAAGTTCAGTAGAGGTAGAATCAATGGCGGCAGCATCTACTAGTTGCAAGGTTATTTAGCTTTACAAGAGGAAAGCAAAAGTAACCAATTAGAGGTTGAAGCTGACAATAGTGTATCAGATAGTTAGAGTAGCATCAGGCTCTTTGAGAATCGTATGGACAGTTAGACCGATCCAAGTTTCACAATTGCTCTAAGCATATGGACATTTGATAACATTCCCTCTGGGACAAAATTCTGTAGGGAGTGGCGGTACTTAAGTATGTACCCTCAAATTCCCAGATTGTTGACATTTTATTATTTTAACAAAGCCCCTGGCCAAGGGGGACTTTCAGATGTTAAGAGAGAAACTTGGATCGGTGAACACTTTCCTCACGGAGAGGGAATATTAGAGTTTTAACTTTTCACCTTGAGATGTTTGGCAAGTGTTCTCGCAGTGATGGCACAATAGTGAAAGTACCAAACCCAAACAGTATGCAGCAAAGAGATCAGCATGGAGAGGACATAATTATATAGGAGAATAAGGCCCAACAATGTAGTGAGTCTTCTTTGAGATGAGTGTCCAGTTAACTATGTGAGAATTGACTGATTTGTAGAACTAACTGAGTCTCATCTACTTTGATTAGATGTTATTAGTTGCTAGACTAGGTTGATAGATTAGTCAGACTGATTGTTCAGTCGAATTGAGCGCCACTCCAGTAGTTGTACAATTAATGTGACACCCCATCTAGTTTCTCTTAGATTCATAGTGCAATTGTCTATTTATGTTTAAAGGGCATTAATTTAGTTTTAATCATGATGCATATAGGATCTATTTTCTAAAATTGTATTCCAATGCGGTCTATTTCTTCTCAGTTTTAATAGAAGATAGATGCAGTATTCAGAGTCCAGATCTGTGAATACTATCACTCTTCATGTTTATGTGTTTGTAGATTAACATACTCAGATCTTCTGTTTTGATTGGAGTTTTTCATTTTACGCTCTTTGCAGTTAGGACTAGATTTTCTAAGGTGTAGAATCTGCTTGCCATGGTCTGAAAACAAACAGGTATGTTCCTTCCAAAGCCCCAAGTCCTATGGTTCATCACTAAGATCTAGGGGACATGTCCCCATGGAACACTACTATTTACTCCATGTAACTCCATTGTTGAAGCAAAGTGACATTAAAAGATGCAGATTGTGTCTGGCATTCTTTGTTGGCAATCTGAGAGGTAACAGAGTGCTTGGATTTTGCATATGTTTGCCAAGGTCGATTTAATTTATTAAGAAATAACTTTTATGTTTTAAATTGGAAAGAATATTCTATTCAATTTACAAAATATATCCACAGAATAGCAGGGAGCACCTGCGAGGGTAGGGCTCTTTTTTTTTGCTAAGAGAATTCATTCATGACATCAACAAGGAAAGAAAGCCATTTGCTATAGGAGGAAATGCAGCTATGGGAGGAAATACTTAAGATCAGCTGCATCTAAGTCTTGCTAATGTGCCAGGATGAAATCACACAAAAAGTAGAATACTGTTGCGCCCTCTTTTCCGGTTACCACTACAGAATACAATTCTCATGAATTGAGGATGTTGATATAGTTTTTGTCCACCTCAAGTATTGGTTCTTTAGGGGGCAGCAACGTTTTTTGCCTTTTGGCTAAATTTTCCATACTTTGGTCATTCACTTGGACCATCTTCATCATTGATCAAAGCAAATTATTGTTCACGCAAATTTCTTACCCAAATAATTATCCCAAATCTTTCATGTTATTGTCAGCAGTTCAACAGTAGTTGCAGTGCCGACATTATGCAATATATACCCTTGGGCTTCTTTCACTCTGTTTGTATGCATTAGATTCCAATGCATCGTGTTGGGAAGAATGATGGGGAAATCATTTTGTACCTCTGTCTAAACTTTCCATACTTTGGTGCTTTCTTTGGGCCATCTTCATTAACAATTAAAGCAAATTATTATTCACACAGATTTAAAACAGGGAGTGAATGAATTACCTTCACACTTGTGCCATCCCCATGAAAGCGTCCAGAGAATTGTTTCTAGAGACTGAAGACACTCATGCTTAAATGACACCGCATGTTTTTGAAGACACATAGCATCTTCCACTGCCATTTATTATGGACAGTTGTTGCTTTTTCTGTCTTTTTTATTTAGGTGACAGATGGCAGATGTAAATATGTTCTAAAAAATTGGCAGTTGTAATGTGGTACGACAAGTGTTAACTCCTAAAAATCTCCAGCAGCTGTACATACAAAGTATAGAGCATTGTTTTTCTTTATCTGACTAGTATCTTTCTATTTAAGAAAGAAATGATATTCTGAGCATCGCTATTATAAAACATTAAAAACATTGTAATACTTGTATACTTTTCAATGAATCAAATGTTTTCTTTATTGCTGTAGCAATACTCTGTTGTGTTAACTATAACATGTCAAAAACCCTCTGTGTTCTTAATAAAATGGTTTAGAAAACCCAGTCTTCTACAAGTGGTTTGTACTTCATAACCAACAGAGACATCCATAACATTGACAAATATTGCAGTAGGAGACATCCATCACAATATTCTCTGCAACATTACTTGTAGTCCAAAACCTTTGGAAAACCTAAAAGAGAAAAAAATGGATGTTTTGGCATTTGGTGAAAGGACACAATCATGAAGAGAAAAGGATCGGGCATGTCAAGGATTTGGATCCAGCTTTCACGGAACCAGATTTTCCCCAATGCAGAAGGAAGGAAGAGTGCCCGCTAAAGCTTTGTTGGAAAATCCCTGTATTCCAATTATTGCAGTGGCTAGAATTGGAGGAATAGGCAAAACCTATCTTCTTCAGAATGTCTACAGCATTAAAGGAAAGGTATGGGATCTCTACATAGCTTTCAGTTTCAAAGTTCTATTCAGTTTCCAAGTTGTACCCTTATTTAGCCTCTCGCTTAGGTGGTTTAAGTGCTCAAATTGAGGAGGGTGGAGTAAGTGAAGAGGAAGCAGTAGAATTCATTCATGAATTTTGCGACAAAGAAGATCAGAAGCGAAAATGACACGCAGTTTCCCCGTGGCAGATCCATCGAATTTTTTCGAACAAATTAGCAGAAAAATGGGTGTCGATTCTCCTCTCTGGGCAGAATCCCTCCTCCTAATAGTTTGTTTGTGTTTTGGAAGTCCAGCGTATGTAAAAGCGATGAACAAATTCAATGTTGTTCGGCGTTCAATAAAAAGTGAAAAAAAACTCGGTGAAAATTAACAGCGCAGATCAATTCAATCGTCTTGCATACAATGCAAGACAATATCAGCCGTCAATAGTTAAATTTAGCTCGGTTAACTTCAAATAAGGAACGCCTGCGGCGTAATAATAAAAAAGAAGTCCATAGGCAAATCAATGGGTTATCTTTATGAATATTTAACAACCATACCTGATGGAAGTACACAACCTGGACGTATACACAAAGCTCTGGCTAAGAAATTTGTGGCTCTTGAAGGACACAAAGAGCTTGCCCCTCTTTAGTCCCAGAGGCGACTGATCTTTCTCAACACGAAAAAGAAGATCAACGGATACACAAAGTGGGCGATCAACAATATTTTACTGGTGCCTTCTCCGACTCCCTACTTGGCTCCACGAAATACAAAATCAAGGGCGCCAAAAACAGAATTGTTTTAGAATGAAATAAAAAACCACAAAAAATGAGCCGACCGTATACAGAATCTTCAAAAAATAACTCTTTCAAACCAGGGCAAGTGCCGTACCTCCAGATTCTGCACAATTTGCGTCATACTGTCAACAGTGCCGATGAGAAAGAATGGGCAGAATTAGCAGGAAAAAATTTACGGAACCCCACCAAAGCAGAACTTTTTAAAAAATGAGACGAACCAAAACCAGTCTCCATGCAGCTGCTACTTCTATGACAAATCAAACATTCTAAAAATATCGAGATTTTAACGCTGCTCGATTCGACACAAGATTTTTGCAGGCATCTAAGAGAAATTATTGGTTGCCAATTAAAATCTGCTTGCATGCTTGACAGAGGAAATCCTGCATGCTTTCGAAGATCGATTTCATCTGACATACTGAAACAGCGAACCACTTGGCAACAGCAACTAAATATCTATCGGCTAACTATTGGCTAATTAGATTTCTGTGGGGTTCATTAAAGTTATATAATTATTTTCTAGTTTATTTTTTATTTTTTAATTATTGTTCAATTTTATGTGATTCTTATTTTAATTACATTTGTTATGATTTATTTTATTTTTTATAAAATACATTTACTTATAATTTTATTAATAAAAGTAGAAATTTACAAATTTAGACAACAAAAACAAACAAAGAAAATCAAAAGATTGTAATTCAGTTAATTACAAAATATAATAGTAAGGATAATAGAAGTCACTAAACAAAAAATTGGTCAAGAAATTATTGATAATTAGGAACTACCAAACAAGCTTGAAACACCACATTTAGATGACCGAAGAGGAACAAAAGGTGCTAGCACCAAAGTAGGAGAGGAACGTGGAGGACAAGCTAGTCCACGGTGTTGAAGAACCTCTTTTCCTTAATAACCACCTCCCCATTCAACTTAGAATGGTGAAAGTCAAGAACACTTTTCAAATTTAATCCACAATCGTTCAAAAATCTACATTGCAACATCCTTAGACCACAAGAAACTACTAAACCATCCCATATTTGAGTGAGGGTGAAGAGATTACTGGTGGGTTTGAACTCACATACAAATTGTAGCCCTCACAAGCTAGACGAAATTTATCCTTCATAAGGAGGTATTGTTGAACATAATCAAAGCCAAGCACTTCAACAAATTCGTCATTCTAGACAATATTCATAACATTTGAAAGGAACATTAAGAAAACCTTTGAAAATAGAAATTGTCTTGAGAGGCCCAAAGTAATTTTCTCCCACAAGCAAATTCAACATGAGGAATATCAAAAATGAAAACATATAACAACTTAATATAATCATATGATCCCCATTCCATCAATTCCCATTTTTGGGGTTCAATGAAGATCCTCTTATTCTTCATGACATCTTTTATTGTGACACATGCAGAAATTTGATATCAAGAAATTACATAGAAAAGAAGTCAAGAAGGGACTTTAAAGCAACACTTATTTGCAACAAGAACAGAGAGAAGTAAATGCAATGTTAAATCCAACATGATTCTACAACCCCTAAGATTTACAAGCACAAGGGAGCAATCGCACGTAATGAATCTAAGGGGAAAAAGAGGTCTTTCAATTGATTCACAAGAAACTAAGATCACATTCAAATTTATTAAGCCCTCATGAGAAGCAAGATAACAACGATTCAACTCTAATTGCAGTCAATATTAATAAGACCACCGTTTTTTGTCTGTATCTGCATGTTGGTTTGAACATTCAAATATTTAACACCGTATGCTTCAGGCACAGTGAGGGGTGAGCTCGATAATTACGACTGGAAATTATAATATGTGTGGTGAAAGGCGTACCAATACAAATCAATAATGTCACCTGAGACGCAGATTTTGTGGAAGGTGAGATTCAACCTAAAAGGCAACGTCAAAAGGCCGGCTTGACAGTCCATAGAGAGACCTGCGAGTTGCTTTTGTGCAAGAAACAAAAAAAAGAAGACTAGTCTATCATTTTATAACTGTCCTATACAATAAAAATCACCAAGGGAATTATGCTACTGCTCTTACTGCCATCGTTACAGGGGGAACAAGTGGCATTGGCACAGAGAATGTGAGAGTTCTGGCGTTGCGAGGAGCTCGAGTATTCATGCCTGCTAGAAATGTGAGAACGGAAACAGGGTAAAGGAAGCGCTTCTCAAGGAAAATCCCACCGTTAAAGTGCATGTTAAGGAGCTCGATGTCAGTTCCCTCCCCCTACTCATGTTTCTTTATTCAGACTCAATTCCCGTGACAGTTCAAGCATTAAAGTGTTTTGGTATGGTAGGCATAGATGACAGAGCTTGCGTAGATCAATATGGTTTCCCCCCAAAAACCTAGGTATCTATATCGATCTTGAAAATGAAAGATAAAGAACACAATAAAAGATGAAGAGGATCAGCTAGTAGCGACCCAACAAAAGGTGTACAGGTTGCGCCACCTGGGAGAAGAGAGTCACAAGCTTTGATGGGCGCAATATCCTTTCAGCTGATGCTCCAAAACCAGCGAGTGATCTTTGTATTTTCAAGCTAATGCACTTTGCACGCGACAGAAGGTCCCACGTGCTGTTGTCTTTTGGGAACACGCCACTTCACATACATTTGGAGATGAAACAACCCTGGTCCATCGTTAGTAAGAGGAAGTAACAATGTATTATAGCCAGGTATTCCATACTAAAAATGGTAGAAAATTTAGCAGTGATTTGATATCTTTGAAATGAAATGAAATGAAATGAAATGAAATGAAAAATTTTAATGACGTCCACGAGGCCAAAGAAGCCTAAGGGACCCAAGACCAGCACAAGAGCCACCCATAAAAGGCCCTAAGCAGATTGTAAACTCTGTTCAAGATCAGCCCTCCTGCAGTGAATTTTGATGATGAAGTTTGCAACTTTGTCTAACCTTGATTCTTCAAACAGAGTATTTAAATTATCGACCTGCACGGTGACCCCATAACTAGCCCGGATGTCTTTATACGCTGAACACTCCATGGTGAAATGCCATTCCGTCTCCACCATACCCATGTTACAAAAACGACATTTTCTATTTTCCCACTCCTCTTTAGGAACCACCCACCTGCCCGTTTCGCACCTAAGATGATGCGAACTAGTACGCAATTGGGCAATCAACATTTTTGCTTTCCATTTGATATTCGCGCCTATATAGGCCTTTTCTTCGTGATCCCTCGTGGGATTGAATTCTTTGATATAGTAATCCTTTTTGCGTCCTGCTTTTTTCATCCATATAGCATATTTAAATTTTTCTCTCACATATTTTTTTATTTCTTCATTTGTGTTTGGGCATTCATGCATCTCAACATCCCATTTTTTCATCCATTTGATATTTTGTTTCATCCAGGTGTTCTTTCTTCTAGTTAGCTCTTCTTTCATGATTAACTTAGGCCACCGATGACTCCATATTCTGGACCTTCTTTAGGTAGCTTAATAACCGAATCATCGTCGAGGCCTCCAAGGGAAAAGTACCGGTCTCAGCCAATAAAATCTCATAGGGCACTGTAGTCTTAAGCTTGAGGCTGCTTATAATTAGATGTTTTTGTATTCTTTCCACTTGTCTCCATTTCTGGTCTGACATATTGCTGCCCCAAATTTCACACCCATATAGAATCACCGGAGTGACAAGAAGCCCAAAAAGCGTTCTTTTAGTTTTCCAATCCCATAATTCAGCATTTCTACATCTATTTTGGAGAGGGTATAGCGCTTTCCAACCTCCCTGAATTCTTTTTGCTCTACATGTTTCCCAACTAAGTTTGTTGTGAAAATCAAGCCCAAGGTACTTGTACTCTTCCACTATTTCCAACGGTCTACTTTCAAAGAGAAATTCAATTTGCTGTTTTTTCCTCCGCAGCGAGAAGATCATTATTTTGGTTTTGCTAGTGTTCACTTGCATCCCGACCTCTTGACAAAACGTTTCAAGAGCCTTCAAATGTTTTCTCAAATCAAGCGCAGTTTTAGCAATTAAAATGAGATCATCAGCGTATAAGAGCAATTTTATTACAAAATTGGCCAAATGAATGCCATTCCCACCAACCTTGCCTAACCATTCTTCCAACTTATCAATGTAAAGCCCAAATAACGTTGGGGAAAGCGGGCAGCCTTGCTTGACACCAACATCGCTGCCAAAGGATTCTGACATACCATCATTGGTTCTGATTTTAGCTCTGACCTGCTCGTATAGCCTATGAACAGCCGCCCTAAGCTCATGCGGAACTCCCAAATCCTCCATTCTCTTCCATAACTTACCCCGCGGCACCGTGTCAAAGGCTTTTTTAAAGTCAACAAAGCAGCAATAAGCTTCATCGCCTTGAACATCCCAAATTTTCTCAATCAAGAATCTAAGGGTAACCCCATGGTCAATAGTGGAATGTTTGGGCCTAAAACCAGCTTGTCCCTCAGCTCTTTTTCCCTCTTGTTCAGCCCAACTGCTAATCCTACGCTCAATCATGCTTCCAAAAGTGGTCGGTGATAATAATGACTACAAAACTAAGCGCTGACAGAGCGCTGTTTGCTTTTGGCTTCTGACAAGACCCCATGCCAGGGCACGGCTAAATCTAATGCCATGTTTTTCAGATTCTGTGGTAGGGAGTTGTGTATTGATGTGATCCCCCTTGTTATTTTTCATCAACACAAGGCTGGCCAATGGTTTGATAGAAAACCTCAATGGTTTGACAGGAAACCTCAAAGAGACTTAGTACTTTGAAAATTTTCAAGCAAATGTACTCGCAGGTGTAATGTCAAATGCTACGACCTCTAACTACTACATTTTCCAGCGTGAAGGTGAGAGCTCTCAAATTGGGTGCAAAGATTGATCAAGGCATAATTGAAAATCTATTTTCCTTAGGCATGTACAACCCTACCAGCTGTACACCAACACTTGACAAAATGCCTTCAAAATGGCAAGACCCTACTTGATAAGCGGGCTTAACCTTGGAGAAAACTCCCTGGTTAAGCGTGTTTGAGCTGGAGTACTACTGGAATGGGTGACCTCCCGGGACGGACCAATGCTTCACCTCTGTGAGCATCACCTAGATGCAATGAGTGCTAAGTGGACTGTTCGATATCATGAGAGATGGGTTCTTGTTGAACCACTACTCATGAAACATGGGTCAATGAGTTTGACTCGAAACTACACGGTTGAATCCTGATAGCAATATCATAATAAGACCCTACTTGTTAAAAATGCCATTATTTATATTTTTAAATACATAATGTATGAAACTTTTACAAATGCAATTATCTCCTAAAATAATCTATATATATAACGTCCAGAGATATCTAACTATTAAATTTGTAAATAATTTATTAATTTTTTTATTATATTAAATTTCTTATTTAAATATGATGATGCAAAATATCTCTTCCCCAAATTACCTATCACATACAAACCACCCCAACTATCAAACTTTTACCAAAACAAAATCATGAAATTAAACCTACAGCACATCATATCATACGCTTTACAACTCAATAATAATTTTGTTGTGCACATCATATAACGCAACTTTACAACCTAATAATTTTGTGGAGCACATCATATAATACACTGTACAGGAACAATCTTATTAATAATCCATACCGCCCATGCCACCACCACCCATAGCTGGAACATCTCTCTCATCCTTGGGGATTTCGCAAATACTAGAAACCATGGAACCAACGATTCCCTTAGAGTACCAATTTGTATGTAAATAGCACATTACACTCCAGAATGCTGTCAGAATATCATCACTAATTACAAGGGCAACATAATAGAAAAATATTCTTACCTTGCAGCATCAACCAATGCAGTTCTAATTACTTTCAAGGGATCAATAATTCCTTCCTTAACTATGTCAGCATATTCACCTGGTCCAAAAGCAGAAAATGCCTTTTTACTGGGCTCATTATAAACATCAGCTATATTATATACACCCAAATGTTCACTTTAAAAATGAATTTAAGATTTTTAAAAACTAAAAATGAATATTTTTCTTCAGAATTTTTTTTTTCTAACTATATTGAATACTCTACTCACCTTTGGCGGCATCATAACCAAGAGCCATATTATCTCAAGAATATTCAGCATCCAGAACCAGAATTCTAATGGTAGATGCCATATAAAACATTACCAGATTAGAAACTTCAAATGGGCATTGCATCTCACACCTTCACTGCATTCTGAATAATCTGCACTCCAATCTTCTGGTCAAAGTTAGCTGTTTGAAGTTTATCTAGTTCCTTTGATGCATATAAAAGGGCAACACCACCTGCAGGAATAGCAGTTTTAAGCTTGAAATAAGCAATCGTTGCTTTACTAACCACATTTGTGTATTAAAGAATAGTATACCTCTATTGACATGATGTTGACCTAGTAGAATACCCTCTTCCACTCTTGCCTTCGTGGCATTTAAAGTATCTGTAATTGATCTTTTTTCTCCCCAACTTCTACAAAAGAAAAGCAGGACCGATAAAACTATAAATAAAGTTAACTTCTTGTTATTCTTCTATACCAAACTGTACTTGAACAGCAAATTACAAGCAATCAAGTTCATAAAGTTTTGCCCACCTCTCCTGATACTTCTCTTTGTCATAGTCTGATGTGCTTGTTTCAAGAGCAGCCCTAATCTGCTTGCCATGATGATTACACAGTTAATACAGGATGTGCATGAATTGGCCACTTTCAGATTCACAAATGAAAAACACAGGCCTGCTAGCATCTTTCCTCTATCCTCTTTTTGTCACCACCTCCATCAAGAATAATTGTATCATCCTTGGATACAGTTACCTACCACCACCATAACGAGATAAAATTTAAACATAACAATGCTAACAAAACACTTGTCTAGCTAGGTCCACCCAAATTGTAATAAAGGAAAAAGCTCTGAATCCATAACACATAACCTCCCAAAATCAGCCCACGACTCAGCAGACTCCTTGGCCTCCTGCGCCGTCTCTAGCGCTGCCTCTCCAGTCTTCTGCGCCTGTTCTTTCGCCTCCTCCACGGCGGCATACGAAACCAGCACCAGCACCAACAACCACATCACCAACACACATTTCACCAACTCGTCAAGCCTTTCGATGACAGCTTAAATCTACCAAAGATTTCTCTTTTTTCTGTTCTTTTCTCCCTCAAATTCTTTTACAACCAGAAAATGTATATCTAATGCTGTTTTTGTTGTTACAGGCTTGCCGTCAGTGAAATGCCCCCGTATCGTTTGTCTCGCAGGTCTTTCGTATGATGTAATTCAGTCAGCCACTCAAATCTTTATTAGTTCCTGACGACAGGCAGGATACTTATGCAATCATTCAATTCAATCTTTTTGTCTTGACATTGACAATGTCACCAATGAAAAACTGGAATTTAAATGTTGATCACTGAATTTATATAGTCTATATTAAATTGTTAGGTTTTCAAAAAATACAATATGCTTCTATCTTTTTTCCTACTGGTTGGTGTTGTGAATAGTCAGTGATAAAAATAGAGTTTTAATTTTACAAAAAATTTAAAGCTTATTATTAATTACATGAACCAAACCCAACAACCAAACCCAAATTACCAATCGGCAGGAACGTGACGCAACTGCGTCTCTTGTTTAAATTTAAGCTGTCAAATACATTTTAATGTACACGTACAGAATGCCGCAGCAATGGAACGCCTATGGGCGTAACAAAATACATATTCAACGATATAATAAAACTAAGGTTCAGCACAACAGTCAACAATACATAAAATAATATATTACTTTGTACCCAGAAAGCGTGTGAGAGTTGCGATGAGTTATTATCAAACTATTTCAAATCTTTTCGAATCTTTACCAATATCTATCTTCAAAATTTGTCTTCAATGCTGATATTGACTAAGATCCAATGCTGATACGTAGAGGATATTAGAAGAACATAATTGTTAATTTATAGTCAACAATTTATCATCGGAAAATTTATCATCAACAATTTATTTGGAAAATTTACCATGACATATTTATCTTGTGAAAAATTCACCACTAGCAATTCAAGATAATTCATCGCATTAATATTTTTTAATATATAATTCAAATACATTGAGATTTTTTTTTGCAAAAGAATAATTTCCACGACATTAATAATAGATATTGTTTTCTTTCAACTTTTACTTGTAGATCAACTAAGACAAACATCTCTCTTGACACATGAAATTCATGTTTAATCTTCAAAATAATCTATAAAACAGCTTTTAAAGACTATCCATGACATCATATAGAACATATTAACAACGAAGTGATTGTATTTGGAAATTGTTCTATTATGCTTCGCTGGACCTGTGAAATCGCATGCCGTACATTCAAGTCTTAACTTTTGCAAACTATGTGTTCCGTTTGATTTCATGGAGGAAAGTTTTCTAAATTGTAGTTCCATCTTCATGGAATATGTTGCTTTGATTTATTAATACTTTTGATTTTTAAAGTGGAGGAAAATAACTGGAAATGGGTTGTGAAAATGCGCAACCTCATTTTGTAAATTAAAGATTTGAGTTGTGAATTTTTACAATTCATATTTGGGTTAACATAGGTTGTAAAAATTCACAATCTCATTTTTGCTTTTTAATTCAAATTATAATTTTTTTAATTTGTTTTAAATTTTTTATTTTTATTTTTCCACTTTATTTTTCTTTAATTACTGATTGTATTAAAATAAATAATTATTCAAACTTGAGTGTTGATATTCTAAATTGTGCCACTATTTTCAAACATCCAATGTGACCGGCTAAAATGGTTGGAGAAAATATTTAGGAATTATAACTTACTCCTAGCTTATTAAGCTCAAATTCATTCTTCACTCATTGGGTACACAAAATGCACATAATTTCTCACATTCAATGTGTAATAATAACATTCATCCTTCCAATGCAAAATCGACTAAAATAAATTGTAAATAAAAAAACTAAATATGAAGAATAAAACTTATAAAACTGCTCTAACATTATATTGAAAAGAATTGAACACCAGACTGAAAGAGTGAACAGCAAACTGAAAAATGATAGATGCAATATTAATCAACTGTATGATCTCTTATATAAAGAGTTTTAGACAGTAGCCAAAAAAATAAAATCTCATGCACTGCAGTTTTAATATGATTTAAAACTAAGAAAAACAAAAAACAGCGAAATAATTGATCATGCAATCTTCAAAATAAGTCCTTTGTTACGCCAGAAATATAATGTTCCTCTTTCACTGCAATTCTTTAGCAGTCAAGATTAATTTATCAATATCGCAGTTGAGGCATCTTGCTTCCTTCAATTTATTTCCTGATATGAGAATTTTGGTTTCTGTAGATGGTTTCTGAAGATTCAACAGCTGGTTAACAAATCGGCGACCGTTAATGCCATCGAATCCTTTATTGCGGGAAGCTAATAATGTTTTCATAGCAGGAGCCAGATCGAAAAGATAGTGAAATAAAGGTAAAATTTCCTGAGCAAATGAGGTTATGTTGAGATGAATCCACTTTAGATTCCTCAACTTGATATTCTCATAAAACTGACGCGAGAATCGCTGCATTGCACCATCAAAAGACCAAAGCAAGAATAAGAATATCAATAGGTTAGATTAAAAAAATGAAAGAAATATAACAGACGTGATTCTAATGTTTTTAACGAATTTTCCCTCCTCTAATATTAAAATTGAAGATTCAAATGGAGTATTTAAAGCCCTTGACACTGGAAGCGGTTGCCAATTTGCAACACTCCCACTTTAGTTTGAAAGATCTAAATTACAATATTTGCAATAAAATAATCTGTTAAACACTTACCATTGCCGCCCACTCAGCCTTGTGTATACATATTTGTTCCAAGTCTGGAAATTCTCTTAGAATCATAACATCACGCAAAAAGAAACACCCGTGCGTGAAGGTAATTTTTCTCAGTGATTTGAGAGTTGTAAAAGCTTCAAGTTTTACATTTGTGCATAGACTTAAACATGCTGGCAAGTAGAAATCTATCTCCACCCTATGAAATGTGTCTTTTATTACAAGGCTCTGTAATCGCGCGCAATTTGCTATCATTGCTTTGATTTGAGAGGAGAGATTGAGAGAAATAAGACTGTCAGAACATATCTTTAATTTCTCCAGTCCACTGCAATTACCAAGTACTAAAATTTCCAAAACTGGACATAATTGCAACATTAGCTCAATGATCTTGTCATTCAGCTCTACGTTATAAAAATTCAGAGTTGTTAGGCTGGCGAAGCCACTGAAAGATTCGGGCGTGGTAGTGAGAATAAAATGCTTGAGAGCCAAAGATCTGAGGGTGTGACATAAAAAAATGGATGTGGGAACCTCAAATTTAGACAGCTGTGACTTGTTATTCTCAATTCTAATTTCTCTGACATCTTTCAGAGCAGCACGACGAATCCATTCATAAATCATGTCACTTGTACAGCATGAACGAATATTATTGAGCTCGAAAAATTCAAGGGAACCAGAATGAAGCTCAAAAATACCATCAATTATATTTTGGAATCCATGGGGGCTACATGATGAAGAGAAGAAATCCAATGAAAATTTTAGGTTTTGTAAGAACTTCCAAAGGAACTTCCATCTTTTAGAGACAACAGAACAACACACTGCTTGTTTCAAGGAGATTTTACTCAGAATGAAGATCAGTAAGTTATCTGGTAAATCATTTATGCTTAGTCCTTTTCTTTTACAAGCCATCACTTCCGTTCTCTAAGCCATGAGAGAGGTTGCCGCACTGAGAGAAATTAATGGGCTTTGTAAATATTTATTGTAGAATAGGGTAAAATCAAGGTACAAAGCATGAATCCATAAAATTCAAACCCTAAATACCCTAAATCAATAATGAAGCGCAAATGAACATAGAAACATAAAATAACAAATAATATTACCTCAATTCTTATGCTATGGTTGATTCACCTCCATTGTCCTTCTCCATCTTGCTTTATATGCTTATTGTCCTCAGATTCTCAGTATGCAACAATAAGTCTAATAATAATGATAGAAAAATATTGAAATGACAATGGCAGGTCTCTTTTATAGAAAACCAAATTGGAATGAAGGGCTAGGATTAATATATTCAATATGATATGAAAATCAATGGTTAAGATTGAAAGATGTAGTATGAAATAGGGTTAGGGTTAACTTGGTTAAGGATGGATGGTGGAGATTAAATTATAGAATAATTCAATCAAGGGTGGAAATTAATTGAGATGCGAAAAGATAAGAATGAAATTAATTGACATGTAAATAGATAAAAATGTCACAGATAATTAAATAATTATAAATATTTAGTTTGAGAGGGAAAATGAATAATTAAATAATTTAAAACAATTATTTAATTATAGAGGAAAAGGAAAAGTTGACTTTTAAAATTAAATAATTATTTAATTTAAAAGTAAAGAAAATGATAAAATATTAAATAATTAAAATAATTATGTTGGCAGAGATAGAGACAAACAAAAGCAATGAAATGCACAGTGAAATGAAGAAATATGCACAGAGATAAAAAGAAATTTGGAGGATTCAATAAGCCGAGTTTTTATTAACGTCTTTAATAAAAAATAGAGGTTCATGTGCTCTTGTGTTGATACATTCATTCCATCATTTTTTTCATCAAAAACAGAGTACCCTAGAACCAAAAACATTTTCAAAATAGAGTTACATTTCCAGCAACGAAGAAGTTTCTAGATACATAAAATAAGAAGTGTCTAGATGCATCGAAGAAGATAAAGGAAAGAGTAGGAGGGAAGAAGAGTTAAATGTGGTTGTTGAGGCAGTTGAACTATGATGGCAGTGGAGATTACTGATGTCCAGCTGGAGCACCACGTCAGCCAACACATCCCCCTTAATCTTCACTGCCATGTATGTCTGCAATACCAATACCTTCCCAGAGATGCTCAAAAACATTCTTTGCAAGTGGTTTTGTAAAGATGTCTGCAAGTTGTTCTTCAGACCTACAAAACTCAAGATAGATGTCACCATTGTTCACCAATTCTCGTATAAAATGATATCGTGTATCTATATGCTTGCTCCGTTTATGAAAAACATGATTTTTAGATAGGGCAATTGTTGAATTATTATCACAAAAATTTTATGTAGGTTCTTCTTTTGGGTGCCTCAAATTTAAAAGTACTCTTCTCATCCATACTGCCTAGCAAGCTGCTGATGTGGTTGCAACATATTCTGCTTCAGCTGATGAGAGTGTAACAATTGGTTGTTTCTTTGATGCCCAAGAGATTGCACCCAATCCTAGATGAAATATATACCCTAAAATGCTTTTTCTATCATCCATGTTGCCTCCCCAATCACTATCTTTTGATCAGTTTGTAATCATTTGAAGATGTATACAAAATTCCAAAGCTCTTTGTTCTAGCTATATACCTTAAAACTCTTTTACCAGCTTGCCAATGTGATTCCTTTGGTTTGTCCATGAATCTAGAAATGAGACTAACCCCATACATGATATCCAGTCTTGTGCCAGTTAGATACATAAGGCTACCAACTAATCTTTTGAATAAAGTTGCATCAACATTAGGACTTTTGTCATCCTTGCTAAGTTTTAAACCAAAGCAACAGGTGTAGGAGTTGGATTTACATTTTCCATCTTAAATCTCTTCAACAAATCATTAGCATACTTGCTTTGACATATAAAAAATGCCTTGATCGTTTTGACTTACCTCTATACCAAGAAAATATCTCATGAGCCCAAAATTAGTCATATCAAATTCTCTTTCCATGGTTGCCTTGAATGAGTTAAATGACATGTTACTTGTAAATATCAAATCATCTACATACAAGCACACTATCAAGATTTCTCCTTCATCATTCACTTTGACATACAAAGTTGGTTCATTGCCACACTTGTTAAACCCATTGTTCACAAAATAAGAATTGATTTTGCTATACCAAGCTCTAGGAGCTTGTTGCAAACCATATAGTGCCTTTTTTAGTTTGTATACCTTATGTTCTTCTCCCAAAAATTCATAACCGGGTGGATGTTTTATATACACTTCTTCTAAAATGCTATTCAAAATGCTGATTTAACATCCATTTGGTAAACATTCCAATTGTTTTGAGCTGCTATAGATAAGACCACTCTAATGGTATCCAATCTTGCCACGGGTGCAAATGTTTCATTGTAGTCTATGCCCGGTTGTTGTGTGAAGCCTTTAGCTACAATTCTTGCATTGTGTTTCTCTACTTTCCATCAAAATTATACTTTTTCTTGTAAAGCCATTTAAATCCAATCACATCCTTGCCTTTAGGAAGCTCTACTAGATCCCAAGTTTGATTATTTTCAATTAATTGAATCTCACCATTCATGTCTGCAATCCAATTGTCATCCTTAATTGCATCTTCAAAATAAATTGGATCAGCTTGTGTTAAGAATGAAAAGTTAGAGCATAAATCATCATTTTCAGCCTCTTGTATTTCATCATATATCTCCCTTAGACTTCATGTCTTCTTTGAAGTGTTTATAGATCTTGATCTTAGTGATGCAAGTGTTGGATTAGAGGACTCACTGCTGTTATTACTTGCTGGAGTAGTTGGATTTGGAGTGGTAGGTGCCCTAGAATTTGTTGTAGGAACATTTGCTTGTGTAGTAGGATTCGCAACTTGAGTTTCATTCTCTTCATTCTCTTGTGTAACACTAGCTGCAACTGTAGTTGTTTTGTCTATGTTGCCATCCCATGCTTCTTCTTCAACAAACTCAACATCATGGATTATTATCAGCTTCTTTGTGATAGGGTTGTATAGCTTATATGCCTTGGATTGCTCACTATATCCCACAAATATACACTTCTCTCCTCTATCATCTAGTTTCTTTCTCAACTCTTGAGGTATCAATGAGTATGCTACACATCCAAAGACCCTCAAATGTGCTATGTTATGCTTCCTTTTGCTCCAAGCTTCTTCTGGTGTTTTATTTATCACTGCTTTTGTTGGACATCTATTCAATATGTATACCGAACATGCAACCACTTCATCCCAATATTCATTTGGTAGATGTTTTGCTTTTATCATATTTCGTGTCATTTCCATGATTGTTCTATTCTTTCTCTTAGCTACTCCATTTTGTTGAGGAGTGTACCTTGCTGTAAATTGTTTCCTTATGCCATTTTCTTTTCAAAAATTCTAAAAATCATTTGATATGTAATCTCCACCTTGATCGGTTCGTAATGTTTTGATATAGTATCCACTTTCTTTCTCAACTTTTGCTTTGAACTCCTTAAAAACAACAAATGCATCTAATTTATATTTCAAGAAATAAACCCACAATTTTCTACTGAAATCATCAATAAATGTTAAGAAATAAAGCTTTCCACTTATGGATGGTGTTTGCATAGGTCCACAAAGGTCTGAATGCACTATCTCAAGTGGATGATTTTCTTTATTAGACTCTCCAACTGGAAATGCTTTCCTATGTTGCTTTTCCAATATGCAGCTCTCACATGTTGTCTTAAGTGGCTCTATTGGTGGTAGTCCATATACCATTCTTTTCTTGTGTAACAACTGTAATCCTTTGAAGTTTAAATGCCCAAGTCTTAAATGCCATAGCCAAGATTCATTTTTGAATGAAGCTTTGAAAGCTAACTCAACCACCTTTTGCAATCCTTTTCAGCTTGTGACAGAGCCTGATAAGCTTGCTGGTCTGCTAGTTTAGGGAACCCATTTTCAACCAAGTCCCAAACATCTTGGGAGCAAATCAAGGTTTTCATTTTTATGCTCCAATATTAATAAAAAAAATTTATTGAAGATTGGAATTTGTGGTTGTGCAATACTTCCACTTGTTCCTGCCTTGATTTTTTAAAATAAATAAACTTGCCTCTGCCTCTACCTGTGTTCACTGCTCCAAGATCTGCAAAATTCTGCCTTAACGCTATGGTGGATTCTCCCTTTTGACTCCTTTGATTTATTTGACTTTACAGATAGGGGTTTTCCCTCCTATGGCTGGGAAGACTCTACATGCAAGCCTCTTTTACCAACAACTCTTCTTTAATCATTGGCTATGTTAAAATGCTTTTGAAAATTCCATCGTCCTCCTTTGATTTCTTATGTGATAGCTTCTTCTTTCATAGACGAGTGTTGAAATGTTCCCACATTTGATATCACTGCCCAAAATTTGCTAATTTCTTTGATACCACTTTTTTGGTAGAGACAGAGACAAATAGAAGTAATGAAATGCAGAGTGAAATGAGGAAATATGCACAAAAAAGATAAAAGGAAATCTGGAGGATTCAATAAGCTGAGTTTTTATTAATGCCTTTAATCAAAAGAAAAGCTACCTGTGCTCCTATGTTGATACATTCATTCCATCATTTTTTTTCATAAAAAATAGAGTACCTCGGAACCAAAAGCATTTTCAAAACAGAGCTACGTTTCCAACAATGAAGAAGTTTCTAGATACATAAAATAATAAGTGTCTAGATGCATTGAAGAAGATAGAAGAAAGAGTAGAAGGAGGGAAGAAGAATTAAATGCGGTTGTTGAGGCAATTGAACTATAGTGGCAGTGGAGATTACTGATGTCCAGCTAGAGCACCATGTCAGTGAATAAATTACGCCAACATGATAGCAAGTAGGATAAGAATGCATTTTTTTTCTTTAAAAAATTTCAAACTTCTAGATTTTTAGATTTCTTATAATAAAAATAATATATAAATAATAAATTATAAATTATATTCTCAAATATTTTTAAATTTAAATTTAAATTTATTTTAATAATGATTATATATATATATAATTTTTAATAAATATAATTATTCTTCAATAATAAAAATTAAAAATTAAGAATTGAATTTTTACCTTTACCTTTTCAATAGGTTTCATTTTATTTTTAACTTTTTAGTTACTTATACTTTTTAGTGTAAAAGTTAAATTCTAACTTTAACAATTTTAGCACGGTTTTTTTTTTTTTTTAATATTTATTTGAAGTATCACTTTCATTTTTGAAATTTTAACTTATTTAATATTCAATTATATTTATAGTTAATTTGATAATATTATAATAACTTTTTTATTTGTTAATTAATTTTATCTTTAATTAATGTTTTTGATATGGAAAAGCGGGTTTTGAAGGGGTCCCAAAACCTTGTACAATGATAGGAAGCTACTAAAGAGAAAGAAACATAAGCACCCACACCCCAAAAAAGCCAAAAATGTTATCAAAAGATAACAATAGACAAATAGACAACAAAAACAACAACAAAACATCAACATAAAAGGCTGATCAAGAACCTCAATCGAATCCATATTACTAGAGATGAACTTGTCATGCATCTCTACCACTTCCTCAAGTTCTTGGAATGAAATGGATGCCCTCTTTTTTGTTTTGCTCCTAGTACGCAAGCATGGTCTAGTTTCCACATCCTTTTCCACGCATGGGCCAACATCCACATTCTTCTCCACCAAATTCATATGACTAATCTTAGCAATAGCCTCCTCATGTTCACCAAGGTCTAGATTCTTACTAGTCCAATTGATTGCTTTTTCATTCAATAAAGACAAGCCCTGCACACTAGATTTCAAGGGCTAGTTTCTAATTCTCACCACAACTTGCAATTCATTGTTGATCTTGTTCACTCTATCCTCCATAGCCACAAACCGCTCCTGATGAACCCTGTGAACAATATTTTCCAAAGTAGCCATTCTTTCCTCATGATTTTTTCCAAGTTTTTCGGCATCCATAGCTACCCTATCAAGGATCACATTCATAGTTTTGACCTTATCTTTCACTAACCATTCTTTTCATTGTAGTTCACCAAATCCACACAAACATCCTGCCACTCTTTTAGCTTGGTATTGAGGTCCTTGACCTCTAAAAAGAGCCATTTAGTAAGAGAAAGGAGATTTCTAAAGCCATCCTCCACCATTCTACAAAAAAAATCCAATCAATTTCATCCCAATTCATCGATGCAACAGTAGGAAAAGCAAAATTTTCATGGAGGTCCTTCTGATTCCTACCTTTTCCCTCAAAATCCTCAATAGGAGAGTCATCCAAATCAATAACCTCAACTTTCACCCTATGTTTCTTAGAAAATTTGGCCGACTTTGCCAACATCTCGAGAAGCCCTTTCTTGTCTTCAACTTGCTTAACCTACTCATCACCCTTGCAAAGATGGGACTTTAGACCACCATGCTTGAGATGTGCCTCCCCAAAATTCATGAAACCCTCACCTTGTTGGCAGATGGTCAGTGCTCCCATCAAGATTCGTGACATGGACTAATCACCTCCCATGGATCCATTAACTCTAGCAGTTGTATTGAGCATTAATAGGTCGATCTTTTGGTGCAATGAAAATTGTGGGCCAACAATTGGTATCAAAGCCAAATTTTTTGGGTTCGAATCCCCTTGGGTAATGCTGAGGGAGAGTTTGTTGGCAGATGGCCAACACTCCCCTCGGGATTCATGACATGGACTAACCGCCTCTCATGGATTTGTTAACTCTAGCAGTTGTATCAGGCATTAATAGGTCAATCTTTTGGTGCAACGACAATTGTGGGCCAACACACCCTCTAGAACATTTTCCACCATAGCCTGCTCTTTACCCTTACAAAAATTCTCCTAAAACCCCTTGTCACATAGAACAAGGGACTCCTCCACACCTTTCATCCCATCCTCTCTCGAAATAAGGATACACTTCTCTTTCTTAGTGCCCCCTTTCTTCCCCTTTAAATTCTTTTTAATAGAAGGATAAGCAACCTCCTTCATTTCAATGTTAATCTTGTAGCCCTTTGACCAAGACTTAGAAGCCTTTGAATCATCCTCAGACTCCCCTTCATCCTTCAACAACACCTCATTTTCAGAATTTTCCTCCTCATAGTCACCATCCCATTCTTTTGTGAGCAAAAGAAAGCTTAGGAATGTCAGGTAAAAACTTCAACTTAATGTGATCAATAATAAGTTTCATGAGACCCTCATGGAGAATCGCTTTACTAGGGTTCTTTCTATGATCATCAATACTAGTTTCCATCGAAATGAGCGAGTAATAGGGGAATGCTACCAAATTGTTGTGCTTGAAATGATTAAGCAACATAAAGTAGTAGCCATAAATCACAAAGTACCTTCCATTGAGCCTAAAGAATTTCATTATAGCTAGCTCCACATCTCTCCATACTGCCTTAATTGAATTTTGATCATACCCACTGCTCTCCATGCACCTCATCCTCTACCTTTCCTTGCCTTTGAAAAAATTAGCTAAGGCAGTATTTGAAGCAACAAGATCTCTGTAAAACCTCTTTCCCTTCATTGATAAACCAGTAATCTTGACAATAAACTCCTTAGTGATATTCACCTCCACACCCTAGTAACACAACATTCTATTGTTCCAACCATTCATAAAGGCCTTAGTCACCTTCAAATCAACACCATGAAGTTTGAGCAAGTAAGGGAAAACACCACCTTTCTCCAGGTATTCCTAAACAATCTCATTCCCAATGAATTCCTCACAGGAAAGTGGCTCAACTTTGCAATGATCTCCTCCCACGGCTACTTGAAACAAGAAACTCACAACCTTCACCTTGTTCCTATGAGCAAAAAGGGTTAATCAAACAATCTAGAAGCAAACCCAAATAACACCCATAAACTATGTTAGCCTAACACCATGAATACTATAACTAACATTAAATTCCCAACCCATGATCTTGTTTTTAAAAGATATGCAATAATCAAATGAACAAGCTCTGAACTCAAAGTTCATAAACCAAGGGAAGAGGAAATAAAATAATTTCTCTCAATGTTTTTGCTACCATGACAAGACAATTGGTCATGATTATAAATACTCTAAAGATTAAAAGGAATGGCATCATAAGAGTACCAATGATTATGAGACACAACCCCCAAATTGGTGAACCCATCAATAAGAGAATTAGCCTCCTGAAAAAGATGTGAGATTTAAACATCATCAAAGGATCTAATGATGGAAAGCACATCTTCAATTAAATGAACAATAGACCATGATAGTGGAATTACCTTAAGGAGACAATTTATAATGTTAAGAGAGTCCCCTTCTAACCAAAGCTTAGTCACCCCCACCTCTTTAGCAAGTAAAAGGACATGATAAGTTGTTGTTGCCTCTACATAGTGGTTTGTTTGGGTTCCTAAAGGGAGTTACACTGTAGAGACTAACCTACCATTCTCATCACATAACACTCCCCCACAACTAGAAAATCCTAGATTCCCCTTAGTAGCACCATTGAAGCTAACTTTGAACCAACCCTAGGATGGGGCTTTCCACTGAACCCCCTCCCTAGAAACCTTAGTCTTCTTAATAGGAATAGAAAGATCACAAGAAAGGTTCTAATGACTCCCCACCATTAAATCATAATTAGAAACCACAACCTTAGACCCAAAAGTATGAAGCACCAAACATTCAGATAGAAAATTTTCTCTCATTGCCTCACAAATTTTGAAAGCAAACCTTGAAGGAGGAAGTTCCAACTGACAAAAAAAATGATTATTTTGTTCCTTCCAAATCCCCCATGCCGCATGCGACAAAATAAGAGACCATAACATTGAGAGAGAAAAATTCTGAGGAGCCACCAACTAAAAGCAAAGATCCAAGATAGAAGCAAGAAAAACCAAAGATAAGTTCCACATCTGAAGAACATGAGCCCAAACATCCAAAGAGAAATTACACCCAACCAGAAGATAAAAAACATCCTCAGTAGCTTCCTTGCACAAGAAACATCTATTGGGAAAAGCAATACCCCTTTTTGAGAGATTGTTGAGAGTCAAAATTTTATCTTGACAGAGAAGCTAGAAGAAGATATTGATTTTGGGAAAAAGCTTAGGATTCCACAAATGCCCCTAGAAGGGAGAGGGACCAAAGATCTGAGTCTGATTAGAAAAGGTAGAAGACACCAAAAACTAGTCATTGGAAGCAAACCTCTACACCATAGAGTCAGCAAGGGAAGAAGTCAGAATATGAATCCGAGATAAAAAATGATAAAGAGGTTCAATATCCCTATTAACCAAATCAAGTCTAATTCAATTACCATCAAAAATATATTTTAACACCAAAAGGCCCCACTCCCCAATACAAATATCTTTGAAAGGGGCCACCCAAGATTCATCTTTCAAAGGGCCATGATCAATCCACTAGTCATCCCAAAACATGATCCTCCTTCCATTCCCAAGCACCCAACATAGACCATCAACAACAATAGGATTAGCTTTCAACATGAAGTTCCAAAGGGCTGAACTCGAAGAAGGAACAAAGCCATCCCTCAAAAGGTCTCTAAAATTTTCAAAACCACTCAAATATTTCAAAGAAAAAATAGAAGTCCATTCCTTACCATCCAAAAGTAGATTCCATAACTGTTTAGCAAGGAGGGTCTAGAGTTGAAGTCTTTCAATTTATGAAGACCTAAACCATCCTAATCTTTAGCCCTGCAAACCTCCTCCCAAGAAAGAAAATGTAGCCACTTCTTCTCCTCCACACTAGACCAAAGAAATATTTTTTGGATACTCTCAATCTTCTCCCAAAACCTCCTAGGAATCTAGAAGACGCTTAAAGAATAGACCAAAAGATTCTATAAAGTTAACTCAATTAACTAAATTTTCCCAACTTGGCTAAGAAGAGCTCCCTTCCAACCAAATTTTTTTGAATTAAACTTATCAATAATACAATACCAAAAGGAGTCTAGAACCACATTAGAACATAGAGGAAGCCCTAAATAGGTAGAAGGTAGTTCCCCCATGCCACATTCTAGAATCCTAGCATTCCTCTATTGGTGATGCTTTAGAGTATTAAGAAAAAACATAGTACTCTTAGGAAAGCTTACCTTTTTCCCAGAAGCTGCCTCATATGGCTAAAGAATGAGGCAAATAGACTTCACCATAGCAACCAAACCTTTAGCAAGAATAATAGTGCCATCCACAAGTTGTTGATGCAAACAACAATGCTAAAGTGAAGAAGGATAAAGACCTCTAAAAAAACCATTAGAGATAACTTGAAGAATATATCTACCCAAAGACTCCACCATAATAATAAAGAGGAAGGGATAAATTGGATCACCCTGTCGCAACCCATGGGAGTTTCTAAAGAATGTAGAAGGAGACCTATTCACCAAAATTGAAAAGGAAGGATAAGAGATTAATTGACCAACTAGTTGTAGAACCTGATCTAAGAAACCAAATGGATTTAGGATATTAAACAGAAAAGGCCACTTAACCCGATCATATAGGCCTTCACCAAATACAACTTCAAAATAAGACCAAGATTCTTATTAACCTTAAGAGAGTGGATTTTCTCATGCAATGTAAGCACCAAATCTAAAATCTTCCTCCCAAGAACAAAGTTATTTTGCTGAGGAGAAATAATACGAGGGAGGACCACCTACAACCTTGAAGCCAAAAATTTAGAGAAATTTTTATGAACATAATTGTACAAGCTAATAGGCCTAAAATAAATAAAAAAGACAAGGCCCTAGGCTTCGTAGGAATGATAACATCCTTGGAGATAATCTCCCAATAGGTCTGAAAGAAAAGCATAGAAAAAGCATCCTCCCAGTGGACTTATTTCCTTCAAAGGATAACACAACCTTCTTCACTTCCTCATCAAAAGGAATGCATGACAAACCCTTGTTCACCTCAGATGTCACCAAGTTAGGAATAAAATTAAGAAAACTCTGTTAGAAAATGGGATCAGGAGGGCAATCTACAGACAACAAATTCTCAAAGAAAGAATGGGTAGTAGATTTAATTTCATCATCCACTTCCAAAGAGTGATTATCAACAACAATTTTGGAAATCTTGATAGAGGATCGTTGCTTCAACATAGTGAGATGAAAAAATGAGTGTTTTTATCCCCACTTCAAATCCAGATCGCCCTTGATCTTTTCTTCCAGAACTCCTCCTCCTTAGCCACAATATTATGCAAGTTAGCTAAAAGATTACTTTCCTTCTGAAGAATAGAATGATCATTCCCACTAGTTTGAATTCTCTATTGCAAAACATCCAACTTGGCCTTAATCACATATTTCTCCTTAAAAATATTACCAAAAGAGGATTTATTCCATTAGATAATATTATGCTTAACAAAGGAAAGCCTCTTAGAAACTTTAAACATCATAGAACCATCTGCATTGATACTCCACCAATCAATAATTCTAGATCATAAGTCTGGTTGGCTGATCCAAATCTTTTCAAATCTAAAAGGGAACACCTTCTTTCGACCCAAAGATTCAACATATAAGGAAATAGGAAAATGATCTGAGCCAATTCTCATAAGGGCCAAAGGGAACAAGTAAAAGACTACAACCAATCAGGAAAAATAGGAACATGATCCAATTTAACCTAAACAATAGCATCCCTCACATGCCTATTGGACCAAGTATAGGATGCTCCACACAAATCCAAATCCAACAAAGCATTATCATTGATGAAATTCATAAGATCGAATTGACTATCCTCTACAACCTAGGAACCCCAAAACTTATTTGAATAATTCAATGGAGTGTTGAAATTCTCCATGACCAACCAATTCTAAAACAAGAATTGAGATTTAAAAGTGTGCAATCCATCCAAAAAAAGCTTCTAGGTACACTTCAAGTTAGGGGCATAGATATTAGAAATCACCCATGAGAAGTTATCTCTAGGACTAGAAAAGGAGGTAGCAACATGATTTTCAAAACCAAATAGACCAGAACCATAAACAATCCAGAAATTAGCCACACCATTAAAAGCCCCATCAGAATCAAATGCCTAAAAACCATAATTCTTAAACAACCCTTTCTTTATTTTCTCCACCTTATCCACACCCATCTTAGTCTCCTAAATCAGGATGATATCAGGATGATGATATCTTACTAGATTAGCAAGAAAATCCTATTTATGAGGATTATTCAATCCTTGGATGTTCCAGGAAAGGATCTTCATAAAGGAGTCTATGAGGAGCCCTTGAGGCCCATCTCAAGTAGAGTCATCTGTGAACCATCAACAATGTTAAGTTTTATTTCCTTCTCCCAAATTTGTTACAACGAGGGTCTCCCCCTACCTCTCAGCCCAAAATCACAATCTAACTTTAAACGGTTTCTAGTAGTCATACCCACCATAGGAGGAGCAATTTTCTTTGTATTTTGAGTTTTAGAAGCTGAGGGAAGAGGATCCCAAGCCTCCACCTCCAAAGAACTAGAAAATCTACAAACTTTGACAAAAGAAGTGAGCACCTTCTCTTTCTCTAACACTTTCATGACAACTTCTTCAACCAACTTCAAATCCCCAAAGGCAACCACCCTTGAAGCCACAATTGACTTCTCCACAAAAGAATAAGTGGTAACATTAGTTACCTCTTTGAAGAGAGAATAAACAACATTTGATACCATCTTCAATGGTATCACCTTCTTAGGTTCAACCACCATAAGAGCCAAGGTATTGACAACCACTTCCTCAGCCATAACCAGCACAAGCTCCCCCTCTACCATAGCAGAGGCATTCAAATCAACCTTCGAAGAGATACTTCCAACCTTGGCTTCCACAACCTCACCATCCTCTACCACAACAGGGATCTCCCCAAAATCTCTAGAGTAGGGAAAAAACCACCAGAAAATCCAATAGTAGCCTCATAGCTACCACCATGACCCAATCCAACTTCATTCACAACAACAGTTGAAGGCTCAACAACACCCACAACAACCCATAATTCATGACACCTTCCAACCTCCTAAAATTTTGAGGGTTGAATAATATCGATCTTAGGGAATGAGACCTTTTGGGGAGGCTTGTTGGGCTTCAACAAGCGTTTTTTCACCCAATGACCTTTTTAGAACACCAAATTTGCACCCTGTTTGCTAAGCTTTTTAAAGAACTTAACAAATTTGGACCAACATGGGAATGCTTTTAGGTTGTGGGTGACCTGTTTGAAAGCAGATCTCCAATGATAAGGGTTGGCTTCCCATTTTTGATACAATCTAACTACTTTTAAACTCTGAGATAAGGGTAATAAATTGCATAAAATAAACCTAACATAGAAAGAAACTAAGGTGATATGCCAAAAACCTAGACCTACTAATAGCCTTGCACATTCAAATCAATATTTAAAAACCAACTCACACTACTCCCTATCCAATATAGTTCACATCAGTAATTTATAAAGAGGTCTGTAACAATTTTTTTAAAGGAAAAGTAGAGTTCACAATCAATAACACCATTAAACAACACAGTTTATAACCTGTAAACATGAATTTTCTGTCAAATGGATGCATGAAACATGGGACAAGTTTGTAAGGAAAATTAATTTTCACAAAATAGACTGATCAACCATTAATGACACACCATAAACATGAAGAGAGAAGGTAAAATACTCCAATCTATTAATTCAAAGTGCTTACTATATAATAGTCATGTCTGAGTTACAATCCAACTCCATGAAAACAACTCCAAGAAAAGAAAGCTATCGTTTAACTAGAAAAAGAAAGAACTCCCTAAAATGTTCAAAATGAACATACTTAACCAACACCCACCAAAACTCCCACACAAGTTTTTCTAGAAGATTCTACTCAGATAGAACAAAAATGGCCCTAAAAGAACCTTCTAGAAGTCTCTAAAATGTCCTCTAAATGGAGAAAAAACAAGCTAAGTCAATAGCCATCCCAAAAGTGTGACAAAATACCTCCAGCTGGCCTCCCCCTTCACCAAAATCAGTCCAAACAACATCTCACACTTCCCACACCTCTGCAAATCATCAGTGGTCCTATTACAACATTTGACCATATCCCCATCATGCAATATGTGTGTTTTTGAAAACACATAGCCTTTTAAAGCATTAAATATAGTGATTTTGTTAAGTGATTTATAAAACAACACTTAACAAATCACTTTACAATTAAGCTCAATTTAAAGGGCCCCGCCATTTAAAATGTATTACAATTTGCAGCAAATAAAGTGATTTAAAATCACTTAGATTATATTCCAAACATTGAAAGTCATTGCAAAATGATATTTAGAAGTTTACAAAAAACCTCCAAGGTATGACCACTAACTTACCATATTCTGCATTTTGCCCACACATGTCATATTCATTGGTTTGTAAAGGCATATAGTCATTAATAGCACTTGGCCAATATGGCCAACTTCCAAGACTCTTGGAAAGAATATTCCACCTTGCATTGGACAATTACAAAGCATCACATAAGGGTCACATGGAAAATATATTGTTATATGTGCTCCCTTTTGTATGTTGGAAAACACATAGCAATGATTAGAAGGGGGACAACGCTAAGGCATAAAATTCCTAAGTGTTAACACATGAGGTAATGTGGAGACTTAACAAAGTTTAAAATAAAATGGAAAGTTGAAAGGCAACGAATGCCTAAGAGAAGATAAAGGTTATGGCCTCCCCACATTTTTCACATGAGTTTGATTTTTAAAAAGAAAGGGATAAAAATCCCATCGAAATGTTAAAAGGAAGAAGTCAAAACCTAATGATAAAATAAAAAAATGATGGAAAACATCATCATTCGGTCTTTGGAAGAATCTAGAAACTTGGTTTTCCACCATGAGGGTTTGAGAAAACACAGAAAGATGATGAAGATCTCATTGGTTGTCAGTCATTTTTTGACATTTTTTGTATAAAATCACCATGGAAACTCAGGTAATTGTTTTACTTGGCATAAACCCTACAAATTTTTTTATATGGAGGCCAGTTTTGGGCTTAGAGGCCACGACCTGTAGCATTTTTTGGGCCTTTTTCCTAACCATATTGATCATTTTTCTTCCTTTCGTTGTTACTTATGTTTCAAGCAGCCACTAATGAGAAGTTCATGAAGCTTTGAGGAAGCTTTTAATGGAAAAAACTTTGTGCATTCTGGCATTCGAGCTTGGGTAAGCTCCTAGTCGACCTTCATTCACCATTTTTTCTTTTGTGTGAGCAGGAAAAGCTCGAATGGAAGATTAGAATGTCCTTCATTTTGCTTTCCACTTTTGTAACATTGTTTAGAAATGCTTCATTATTGTAAACTTGGTGCATTTTCTGTTGTTTTATGGCCATATTAGCTCACTGGCTATGGCCTTAAGCAAGAACAAGGTGTTATATGCATTGTTTTGCAAAACCCCTCTATATTCTCTTGATTTCCTTCTTATTCTTCAAAAATATTGACAAATGTTGATAACCTAGATGAGTTTTTGTGATATAGAAAAAGAAAGAACCAACTGTGGCTCAGCCTCCATTGTGCAAACTGGGTCTACTTGGATTCTCAAATTTTGCTTCATTTCTACCTGTTAAAGAAAAAAACCCTATGTGGGTCTCCTATAACTTTTATATTTGGAAAATCTGCAACTTGTTTGTAAGAACCCATGTGGGTCACTAGATTTTCTATAAAGATCTTAGATTTGTTACAAAAGAATGATTATTTTTGCAAGTTTCATTTCATTCCTTTGTAAAAAATAATAGTGTTACTTATTTTGCTGAAACCCCAAGTGAGTTTTTCACATTTGTAGGAAAAAACTAGTTTCTTTACCACAACCTATCAAAACACACATGGATTCCTTTTCATTTTTTAGCTCCTGTAGCATGTTTATCATATTGTTATTTTCTTTCATAGATTTGTAACAAATCTAGATGGGTAATGTTTTCAATTTAAAGAAACAACTTCCATATTTTGTGCAAAACAGGGAAATGTCATTGCACAATATGGGTACACTGGAAACCTCAACTTGTAGGAAAATGTGTCCTTTAGAAGGCATTTAACTAGATTTTCTAGATAAAATGTTTCATTTCTGTAGAATGTTTTTGAGAGAAAAACCCCAAAATGGGTTTGGTCACTGTGAATAACCTGCATTTCACTCACACATCCCACATCGCGGATTCCACATCCCACATCTTGGATTCCACAAGGATATACTGACCCAGTGGCATAGATAGGCACCATGAAAAGAACAACAATTCATTTTGTTCTTCGTCTCCCACTACTTGGTTCTTTTCTCCTTTTATGGTCAGGAGAGACTATTTGTTTCTATCATTTATTCTTATTGCATTTGTATGGTTGAAACATATGTGTAGCAATAATGCCAGATATTGTTATGTTTGGGAAAACCCTCACCAAAAGATGCCATGAATGCACCTTACCCAAAGCATACTTTGGGACCCCCATACATACAAACACAAAGATTGTCATTTATTATCTTGCAGCAGTGGTACCTAAGATGATGGTACTACCCCACCCTTGGGAATTGCTCTCTTCTTGCATCATGGTACATCTGTCTTCCTTCATCACCATAAGTTGCTTCTACCTAGCTATTTTTCAGGACCTTAAGAAAGGCATTGCAATAAAACTTTGTTGATTGTTTCCATGCATTGCCCCCATGAGGATGACTTTCTTGTTCTTTATGCATACCACATCCCCTACTTATTCTATCTATAGGTTGTCACCTTGTACTTCAATGATTGACAAAGATTGAGGGTTGAAGCTCCTTTTCCTTACTTGAAATGCACAATACAATGGAACTCATTCTCATAATCATGCACTTTCTCACCTTTTTTTTAGACCAGACTGCCATACACTTGCATTGCATATGGGTGTGCTGTAGCATGAGGCCAACATGCATTGTTGATATACCTATTCATGAGAGCATTGCATTGCTATCTCATTTACCCTCTTAGGACTATTCTGTAGCTTGTATGAGATCACATAGAGAGAATTCTACTGGTGCACTATCACTATCCTTTAATGATGCATCAATAGCACTATCTTTGATTTATCTTTGCTCACAATCACTTATTTCTGAAAGCATGATTACTAATGCCTATGTTAACAATGACACCTCATGTGCTTATGGATTAAACTACTGCTCCAACCCTCATACAAGGTTATGATGCATATACCATACATCCAAAATAAACTAGCTATACTGACTTGTTGCCAACATCTCTTTACAATGCACAATTTCTTTCTATCACCATGAAAGTCAAAGAGTCTTTCAAAACAGAGCATATGTTTCTTTCTCTTGCATCAAAATGGTGACCTCCATTAGGTAAGAGTACAATTGGAAACAATCATTAATGTTCATTGAAAGTCCCTAGGCCCAACACTCATATTCCACTGCTATAGGAGCACTGTGAGGACTTAATACTCTTTGTTCTACATGATGTGGTTTATCCACAACTACTACCTTAGTATCATACTTACTTTGTTGATGCACTTCCCATTATTTATGCATTGAATTGTTGAGTTACCCTAAAGGCCATTTGATCATGCCAATGCACATGACTGTCCCATTAGAAGTGATCACATCATATGAGGGTTCCATTATTGTCATAAACTTATTATAATGACATATTCATGATATGCAAATATATATGTCAACTAGAGTTGATGTATCTTGAATGTCTTTTCCTTTTGCCTTTCCTCAAATCATCATACATTGATTGTTAGCTGGAAAATCTATTGGTCTAATGTTTGGTTGAGAAGGCCTTGAATAAAGCCTTGTGCAACTTGAGCTCATCTCTTGGAATTCCTTTCTTTGACATTGGTGTCATTCACTTATGCATGGGAAACTGGAGTTCTACTGCCTTTCTTTATTACCCCAAAATCCTTTGACCAGCCTGTGTTGCCTCATTCATTATTTGTTGTCCTAACCTTCATGGCTGTCTTGTAGCATACCTTCATGGTTGGTATTCATATACACTTGTACTATGACCTTGGCTTCCAAAATGAGACATCTCCTCAATCATGACTACTTAATTGTCATTTATAACTTGTCTTTACTGCCATTTTTTGCATGCAATCATGATCCATGTTGGATCAGTCATGATAACCAAAACCCCTGCATGAAAGGTCATGAGCATATCCACTAATTTTCTCCTTGAATTGACCTGTAGCATACATTTATGATTATTGTCCTTATGCACTTGTATCATGACATTCTTTCAACCATTGCTCTTTATTGGACAACCACTTGTCACATATGTGGGTGACTTAACAACTCACTTTCCTATGTGATATGTGACTGCCCCATAGGGTTATGGTGAGGGGCTTGAAAACAACTTGAAATCCTTCCTCATTGTTTAGAAGATGCATAATTAAACTTGATGAATCTATGAAGACACTTGATGCATCTCCAAAATCACTTCTTTTTATAAAATGGATCAAGGGTCCACTTAAGAAGATTGAAAGACATATCAACATAGTATGTTGCATCTTTTGAATTTGATAATGAAAGTTGATCAACTGGTGTGATTCCATATTGATTTAATGCATTGATAACAGATACATCTTTGATCAAGTTTCTCAATTTCCTTTTATTTCAAAGCATGCTGAGCTCTACCCTTGTGGGAGCCACATTTAACCCACATGCTATCAATTGATCTGATAATGAAACAATAATCAAAATTTTCCTAAATATGCACATGAAGCAAACAGTTAGAAATTAAATGCATGTGTCAGATGTTTTTGTTTAATGCACTTATGGATCAAATTATACATGCATAGGTAGGTGTGTATGTAAGGATTGAATCTTTCATTGCTTGGAGCTTCACTCTAACATCATGTTTCCTTCAGATGTAGGGTGAGGAGTGCTACGGAGCTGGGAGGGACACAAGTGGTTTGGGGCAATAGCAGAGCATTCAGGCAACCTACAACCAATCATTCTCAGGCAATGGCTAGTTCAATTCTCATATGCACATTTCCTTTCTCTACTTATTCATGCTTGAATTGTTTCATAGGTTCATTGAATAAGAGAGTTAGTCCCTTGGCTTGTGAGGGACATGTATATTTCAAGATTATCAATAAAAGACTGCATTTGTATATCTATGATTCTCTTTCACATTTTTTGTAATGCAACATTGAAGTGAAAAAATTTAATCTACTTTGTTTTCACAATCATTCCTTCACACATACTGAAATTAGTAGTGTTATGGTTTATCTAAGTTAAATGTTTAAAAAACAAGAAAATAATTAAACACTAAGTTACCTAATTTCAGCTAAAAGCTAAAAATCAGGTAACAAACCCACCTTCTTACAATGAAGATAGGCAAAAGGGATAGACTCAAACTCAACCACCTAGTCCCACACACCCAACTTTGAATTAATCTTGATAGAAGTCAACAAATCACTAGATTGATCCATAATCACACAAAACCAGGCTTAAACCAGTTGTTTCCTTGAAGTCGTCAAATGTTCAATGGATAATAGGCACCCAAAAGTACTTGTAATACCTTTAAAGACCTACTCATCCCAAAATTTGAGAGGGAGACTAGGAAAACACACCCACATCGACACCAAATCAAAAGAGCAAGAGTTCAAATTAAAGCCCGTTTCCCATTTCTTCAACACCAATGTAGATTTTTCAATAAGCCACAACCCCTTGACCAAAACCTTCAAAAGGTCCTCCTCACAAGAAAAAAAAGAAGAGAATAAACCCTTAGCAAGAGGAGCCTCCTCAACTTGCCCCTTCAAATGCCAACAATTCTTGGAAAGGTTATAAACTAACTTAATATTAGGAGGGGGCCCCAAAAAATTACCCACCAATAATTTCTCCATAGACTGGACACCCTTCTCAATGATGCAATATGACACAAAAATAGAATACTCACCAAACATAGGATTAACATAGAAATCTATTGGAGGAGAATAGCTCTTATCCTTAGGCTTTTACCCAAAAAATTTAGACCAACTCCTCCCTTCCAAAGAACTGTCACCAGCTTGTCAACCAACTTTGTCAACTCCAAAAATGAGAGCCTCAAGAGCCACAAAAAGAGACCCCACCTTACAAAGGGAAGTACCATCAGGAACTAGATTGCCAGAGATAGGAGGCACATTAAATGAGTTATCCGACAGAAAGGACCCACAAGTAGCCCCATTCATTAGACAATTGTCTAACATCCCCTTTACGTCAACTAGATCACCACCAATAACAATAGCCTCAAATTTGAAAAAACCTTACCCTCAGCTCCACCCGCAATAGCTCCACCTGACGACAATTGGACATTATCTTTAATTAATGTTAATATTGTTTGTAATATATTAATTATCTTTCTTATTAATGAACTAATATTGTTTGTAATATATTAATTATCTTTTTTAGATACATATCTTATTAATATTTCAATTCTAATAAATTAAAATTTTGATTTTTTTAATTTAATCATTTATTAACTTAATTTTTTTATTATTTATTATTAATTTTTTAAAATTATTGTCTATTAATATTTGGATTTTGATATATTTTGACTTTGCATTTATTTTATTCTATTTTAATTGTTTATTTATATTTAAGTTTGAAATTTATTTTTATTATTTATGTCTTTTTATAAAATTATAAATAATAATTAAAAAATATTAAAATTAATTTAATTTATAATTGTTTATCTTATTAAAGTTTAATTGTTGTATAATAATTCTATTTTGAATTTTTATTTTAATTTATATAATAAAATGAATTTCAAACTTAAAATCCAAATTAAAAGTTATAGTGTGTGCGAGAGAGAAGATACCTTTTGATTTGTCATTTAATTGCAACAATCCAAGGATAACACATATCCCTAGAGATTTACGCTTATGATAGCCTCTCATTTGGTTAAGGATGTGATAATTCACCTTTATAACCTCTTTAGTGTACCCATTGCACACTTAAGGAGGAAAATAGATAGAGAGAGAAACAGGGAAAACTTTAAGAAACCTCCACCTCAGAGAAGTTGTAAAATCCTAGCGAATCTTTCATACTTCCCGAAAAAAATATTAATTTTAGAGGCAATTTTTTTCATTTTTCGTGAAAAAAAATCTCCATTGGCGAATATTTTGTAATTGCTATAAGTCTATGGAAAATCTTGGTGAATTGCAAATTTTTTAAAACCACTAAAATATTTTCATTGGTGATTAAAATCTATTTTCAAACGAATAAAATATTTCCATTGGCAAATTAAACCTGTTTTCCAACCAAAAAAAATAATTGTGTTGGTGATTTTATTTTTTCAAACAAAAAAATAAAATTCATTAGCGAATTAAACCTATTTTCAAATGATTAAGAAAAAACATTGGCGAATTAAACATAATATCAAACTAATAAAAAAATTCATTGGCCAATTAAATTCAGTAGCGAATCCACTACCGTTAGATGAATTTTCAATGGATGGTTGTACTTGCATTCCATAAGTATATCTCTCAAGTAGTAGATTTGCAAATGGAAACCTTTGGAATAACACTACAACCATTAGATGTGGACACATGGTGAGATAAAGGGTCATCATCGTGGTAATTAATTCGACGGGTTGGATTTTGGTGATGAGTGATAGAAGAACCTAAGTGGTAGAAATATGCACGTGCATTAAGTTTGTTTTAAAAGAGGGACCACCTAGAAAGAACGTAGGACCAAAGCTTAAAAGCTTAAGAAATTTTTACACAAAGGATGTGGCACATCAATCTAACCATGACTGTTTGATGAATTTTTGATGGATGACTTTAGTTGCATTCCGGAAGTATATCTCTGAAGCACTAGATTTGCAAATTGAAACCTCTGGAATAATAGTAGAACCGTTAGATGTGAACATGTGGAAATATCAAGGCTTAAAAATTTAAGAATGTTTTTTTTTTATTAGTTGACAGTGATACTTTTCTATTTTATTAATTATAAAGCAAAATATACATATTCTATAAAGTTCGCAGCATCCAAAAACTACCAAAAAAGCTGATTGGTGATACTTGTTTATTTTATTAATTATAAAGAAAAAGATTCAGATTCTACAAACTTAGCAACATCCAAAAACTACCAAAAAAGATGAATAACCAGCTCAAAAACCAGAGTATTAGAACTTCCCTAAACAACTACACCTTTGTAGCAAAGGCTAAAAACAAAACATAAAACTACACTTTACGTTAACCATTATTACTCATTCTTCTTCGAAGACTCACCCATCTCCAGTGACAGTATCTCCTTTAATGGTTTTGGCTTCTTCCGTGGACGTAGTCCCTTCTTTTCGCGCATCTCCTCTTTGGAAACTTCTTTTAGATTTTCTATTGTTTCCTCTAATGCCATTAGCTCAACACAAATTTTAAGTGCTTTCCACCCACGCTCGGCTCCTTCCCGCCACCGGTCTTTATTGTGACCCTCTAGCCATCTAATAAAGAGGTGATTTAAATTCACAAGCTCTGGGCCCCCACCATCCATTCCTTTTAATTTTACCAACCCTACTCCTGGTATTGCCCATTGTAGAATGCTTTCCATGTCCACTAAAAAATCTTTATGCACCAGATTTTTTATTACTCTCCTCACCCCGTTCACCAGTTCTCCTAAGTCTAAACCCCAAGCCATGATCAACAAATAGATATCCATATTCATTCTGAATTTATGTGTCAATTTTTTGAATCCATCCCCCAACATTATTTGAACTGCTTGCACCACCTGCTCTTCTTTGTAGAGAAATGAACCTCACAGCCTCTGCACAGACGCTTTACCCACAAAGGGGTCTAGCTTCCTCCGCGATGTCATGGTGAAACTAGCCTCCATTGCTTTTCTATTTCACTAGCTTCCAACCTATCACCTGCTATTGAAAGGATACAATCCTATTATATCCTTACACTCGAACTCCAAGAAGCATCGAGGGTGATAGGTGAATGTCATTATAACACCTCATTTTGCCAGCCTTCTCCATAAATGCACCGTGCTTGTCACCTTTCCTATCTTAATTCACCAAAGTTGAGGTTTTGGTACTTTTCCTAACCTTACTACCTTAGTAACTTAGTTGCAAGTCTTTCTTGGTCGTACTCGTCTTTGTAGTTGGTGGGTCGGAAGTTTAAAAAAAATTGAAACTTTAGACTTTGTTTCTAATGTTTCAAATTTTAGCGACCATGTGACATTATGGACCAGGTACTTTTCCTAACCTTACTACCTTAGTAACTTAGTTGTAAGTCTTTCTTGGTCATCTTTGTAGTCGGCGGGTTGAAAGTTTCAAAAAAATTGAAACATCAAACTTTGGTTCTAAGGTTCCAAATTTTAGTGACCATGTGACATTATGGACCAAGACCGTTCAACGAATTTTCTATGGATGGTTGTAGTTACATTATGGAAGTATATTTCTCAAGCACTAAATTTGCGAATGGAAACCTCCGAAATAACACTAGAACTGTTAGATGTGGACACGTGGCTAGATCAAGGGTCATCATCGTGGTAATGAATCTGACAGGTTGGATTTTGGCGATGAGTGATAGTAGAACTTAAGTGGCAGAAATATGCACGTGCATTAAGTTTGTTTTAAAAGAGGGACAACTTAGGAAGAACGTAGGACCAATGCTTAAGAACTTAAGAATGTTTTACACAAGGGTGATCCCATAATAGTGGTTTACAATTTTTGGCCAAACTGGACACTGAAATAATTTTTTTTAACTAAATCTTCACTTTTGGTCACCTATAGCGGCTAAACCATGAGGAATTTGAAGATGATGCAAACTAGATTTTCATGAAATTTTGTCTATAGGTTCTAAACGTATTTTTTTCAAATTTTTTGGAATCAGATTGCACTTGCTTTTCCATCTCCCTCAAAAACTATTTTTTTTCAAAAACCAACATTTTTAAAAAGTAATGCTCACCGTATAACGCATAACTTTTTTTCCATGAAGGATAAAATTCTAGTTCTTTCAAATTTAGATTTGCAACTTTGATATATAGTGCTTCCACTT
>VDFB02143423.1:0-11002 GCA_007258455.2 Sequoia sempervirens | reverse complement strand
AAAGTCCTTTATTCATCTTGTGTCGCTGTGACCAAACAATTCTCACACCGACAAGTCTTTTTGTGTTCCATCGGCGAGACCAGAGGTCACTCGCCGAGACCTCATACCGATATCGCTAACCCCTACCGATATGTTCCTTTCATCCTTAGGTCGCCAAGACAATGCCAACCTCTCGCCAAGAAGCATCTCCCATTCACTTTCGCCAAGACATTTCAAAATCGGGGAGAGGTCCCAAAGAAACCACTGAGTCATACCAAAACATCCCGAGCTCATTTTAGATCACCAAGAGAATGCAATTCTTATACCCCGATAGGAGACCCCTTCCTTCTATATTGGTGAGACCCAACGAAATCGCTAAGACCTCCCTCTGAATGTCAGTAACTCATACTGATAAAGTCAATCCCCCCACTATTGGTTGGCAAGACAAGAAGACCTTGCCAAGATATTATATCAAATAAAATCTCTCACCAAAAAGCACCCCTTTGTTGCCGGTCGGTAAGACAAAACAATCTCGCCGTGACATTACATCGAAAGCAACCTGTTTGGCTAAAGTGAATCTTTAACGTGCTTGTCACTGAGACCAAAAGAGTTCACCAGGACCTTATATCAATGTCACAACTCTTGCCGATGTATCCTCATTCAAGCCGGTTGGCGAGACATAAAGCATTCGATGAAACATCACTCCGAAGAGCAAACTCTTGCCGAAGTGAATCATCCTCTATCGCTGAGACATGAAGAAGTCTGCTGAAAACCGCCAACATGTAAAATCCAATCACCATAACGACAAAAATGTCTTGCCGATAGGCAACACAGACATTTGCTAGCAGAAAACGCAACATGGATTGGGGAGACCTGGTTTCTTCATGCCGATATGAACCCAAGATGTGGATTATGCAAGACTCGATGGAAACAATGGGACCATATGGGAAAAATAAGGGTGAAATATGCACATGGTAGGACCAATCTAGAAATATATGAGTAAAATCAATATGTAAAAACATCAGATTTTATAGTTCTAATGTGTATTTCTATTTTCATACCATTTTCCTTGTTTAAGCTCAAGGTCTGTTAATTTTTTATTAAGCTTCGAAGTCTTAGATGATCTAATGTATTGTCGTCAGTAAACCTACGAATGTAGTTGCCTGGGTCTTACTACCTACATATTAAGTGAATCAAGATGTGAATTTAGGATGAATAGAAATGACCCTAAAACTCAAGTAAATCTAAAGGTGTTGTCCTTCTTATTGGCCACAGTGATTCCCAACCCAATATCAGGAGATACCCTTGAGAAAAGATTACAAAAAAAGAGGATGGGAAAAGAAATGGAAAATCAAGATTAAACTACAAATGGGTGATTCAAATAACCTCTACCTAGGCTATAGATGCTTGGTTGGAAATAGAGCTATTTTTTAGGGAATCATAGGTAACTCTGTTGGGGCTATAGATTTCTGACTCATAGTAGATATATGCCTAGGACACACCAACTAAGTCTCAAAACATAACAAAGAAAGAATATACATATGAATGAAGATAGTTGGGAGAGAGGAAAGATCATACAAATTATCTTGGTTTAAAGGTCATTCTATCACATCTTGACCATGTCTTGGAGGAATTAATCAAAATACACATACTATGAGACTTAAGTATCCTATTATGATGAGTAAGTTGGTCAAAGTGCTTAGATTATCATGGACTCTTTTGCTTAATCTTGGGTTAGTGATATCTTTAAGTTTAAGCCTATGGAAAATCTTTTGAGGATAGGAATGCTTTTCAATAATTTTGTTCATTGGTTGCTATTTTTTGTGCCTTCACACTCACACCCCATTTTTCATTTGACAAAATGAGGACCTCCCTTTTTTTGTTTTGCATGTCGTAATTTTCCTCTTCTCCTTTTCTTTCTTTTGTTTTTTCTTTTTTTTGTTTTCCTTTTGGAGTTTGGGATGTTGAGTTTTTGAGGAAGTGAATACCTTTATTTTCAAGCTTGACCTTCAAGCCTTTCCTTATCCTTTTCTATTTTTGGTGTTTGGTCTTTTGTCGGGCTTCGCAAATCTGTGTTTCATCTTTTCACATACCTGACCCTCAACCCCCAATGTCAGTGCCTCATTTTTTGTGTACATCACTTTGGTTCATTCAAATTAACTACATTGTTAGAGGCTTTAATGCTATATTAAATGCACCATTTAATGTATATTTAAGAGGTCATTGGGGTGATTGTTAACGAGTTTTTGTTTCTCATTTTTACCATTTACCTTGAAAAAACTCTCGTGCACTTGAGCTCTAAAATTTTCCTAGGTTTCCTCGCTACGAAATCTTTCATTTTCATAACCAATGCAAACTTTTTCATGGGTTGGTGCTTGTTGTACGTGGTGTGTTTGTGTGCCTATCTACTAGTGCTTTTGTGTTCGGGGTGTTGTTGCTTGTGCTCGTGGTTCTAGTGTTGATGTGCACACATTCATGTTTGCCTCCATCATTTTTATGTTTTCCTCACACTTGTCTCAGGTTGGCTTCAATTCCTTGTCAACTTCACACTTATTCTTGGTTTGGAATTGTCATTCTACTTGGTTTATTTGTGGGTTTTGCTTTTCTTCATTTTTTCTTTCTCCTTTTTGATTTGGTTGATCTGGCCTTGGGTATGTTTTCCTAGTTTCTCCTTTTTTCGTTTTGGTCTTGGTATTTTTTGTTTTTTTCATATTGTTCTACCTCATTAGATCAACATTTTCTCTTATTTGTTGATCAAGGAATTTTATGACATCATCGATCAACCGTTGGGCCTCAAGATTGTGAGGTATACATTTCATCCCACCTTGTTATATTAAAGACAATCAAATTGTCAAACATTGGGAGTCAATGGTTCATTTTTCCAATTCAAAAGAATCATCATTCGATATGAAGAAAACACGACCCCTAATAATCCGACCCACATTTTACCCAAATAACAAATTTTCCAGCTATGTGCTTAAGATGAATAAATGGGATTGAAATCTCGACCTTCAAATGTAATCTCAAACATCTCCTTGTTAGAGACCCTTTCGATTATCAGGCCTCGAGATTACTAAGGTACACTTAGCATTTTAAATTCAAAACATGTGTTAGACTTCGGGTGTCAGTAGTATTGATTACCCACTAAATCAAGGAATCAACATGAGGTATATCGAAACACCGATCCCTGACCCCCAATCCTTTCTCTAAATTTTTAAGTCTAGATTCTTTATTAAAATGACAAATTAAATGATTAAAACCCAAACCTTGGCTTCAAAAACAATAAATCTTGACTTAGTGGAAATCATGAAAGAAATTTTGAGTTTTGATCATCGATAATATTGCTTGCCATATTTCTTATAGAGGTGAAAGTGTAAAGGGTATCCCCGATCACTAGTCCCCAAAGATGAGAATAAACCCTTAATGAAAATATTTTTTCAAGAAACCTTTTCAGACTTTTGATGTTAGATGTTTCCTTTGTAGAATACCTTATTAAGGTAGGAAGTAACATCGAACCTCGACGATGTCTAAAAGATTTAGAAGCCAATTGCTTCCATCTAATTGATAGGTGGATAAACATACCTCTAATAAATCTTTCTGAGAAGTTCAAATCAAGTCAAGATAAAGATAGTTAGACTTTGGCTCATGGATTTTTCCTTTACTTAAATAGAAAAATCATGAAACAAATGTCAAAAAGCATCACCAAATCCTGAAGCCCAATAAACTTGCATGTGTCCAAGCATCACAGATCAGGGATACCTCTTAAGTTCAAAGAAAATTGTAGGAAATAGAAATACAGTAGACTTGAACCTTGATCCTTGTGTGGTAAAAAAAAATAATACTCAAAGGATCTCGACTTGTCTTAGGTAAAGGGTAAAATGGATCTTCAATCCTTGATACCCAAAGAATCCCAAGTGCAAATTAATACAATCATACCGAATGGTAACGAGCATAAGATATCTTCAATCTGTGATTCCAAATAGATTAAATAAACTAAAAATCAAACTCTTCAAAGAAAATTTTATTGGTATAAGGTAAGGGGTAAGCCCAAAGGCCGATCCCCAAAATTTTGAATGAACTTTTAACTTCAAAACAAGTTATGGCTTTGAAATAAAAGATACATCTTGACTAACTTGTTTTGTAGGGTTGTCTCCCTCTAGTGCATATAAATGTTAGCACATGGTATCATGTGCATGTAGGAAGTATTCCACACAAGGATCTAGAAGAGATCAAGTATCAATATAAAGGGCACCATCCACCTTCTAAGATGTTCACCCCATATGCTGACATTAGGGACACTGACTTAGGCCATGTGGACATGGATGAGTTTAAATGAAGAATCTATAATGAGGAAACTAAGACTTGCATGCCTTCAGCTCTGGAAAACTCAGGTTTAGTAGAGTTTTTTGCATTTCCTATAATAGTTCGATATTTTGAACTAGTTCTCACTTGTGCCAACTACTACAATCATAAAACTAGAAAAGTGTTGGGATCATCTAGAGAAGTGGCTTTAGATGTGTCTGCGGAAATGATTGAGAAAATATTTAGCATTCCTACCCATCTTGAATGTGAGGCAATAGATATGAAGAAGGTTGTCAAAAAATTTGATGACCATGTGGCAGAAAATTTATTACATTAACAATATTCTGCTACTTCACCCCAAAAAGGTAGTTGTTAAGCTAGCTAGGATTCAACATAGAAGTGAGTTTAAAGTGTCAAATATATTATTGTATTATTGACTAGAGTGTTAGGGTATCAACATTCCTGATACTTTTATCCATGGATGGTAAACTTCATCAAAACCTTCAATGTTTCCAACAAGAAGAATATTGATTGGGCCACTCATATAAGTGATGTCATTCATGATCGGTTGAGCAATGTTCTAACAACCCACAAATTCTACATGAAATCATACTTGGATAATCTATTTTCTTCACAAGCTTCATTCCTAGGGCTTACCAAGGCTAGTTCTTTTAAGATTGGAGAAGTAACTATTCATCAACACTATACCCAACTAGAGTTGGAGGCCAACTACAAGAATTTGTGTTGTTAATCATGATTTTTTTTATTCAGTGATTAGAGGATTGGAGGGAGATTTCTCCAAGAGTATTTTTAATTAAGAAATGGAAGTAATAAAAGGGATTGGGAACTAGTATATATCCAATACAAGACTTTTTCTTATGTCAGGGTGGGAGGCTTCTACGAGATGACTTATAAACTCCCAAGGGATCATTTGAATAAAATTATTCTATTGGAGGTCTGCAAACAAATAACTGAGGTGCACCATCTCATTGTAGGGAAACAAAAACCTAGATACACTTTCCCCATCAAAATAGGAGTGTACTCATGTGCCAACATAGAAAATGCAAAAGGTGTTGATGTTGAAATGGCTAGGTATAATCTAGCATTATACAACAATTCCAAGGGTAGGTTTGATCCTATTGGAAAGATTAGCAAGGTGATGGGCGCCTAATTCATTCATCAGCCAAAAATTGAAGATCATTGGGCCAATTGCAAGGAATAATTTGAGATTACAATGGAGGATTATTGTTGACTAACCATGCATTTGATAAAAAATTGTATAGAGGCTCAGGTCTCTAAGGAGCAGGAGGATGATGGAAAGATCCTTGACCCTTCCTATTCAAGTTAGAAAGTGTATGATCAACCTATTTTTAATGTCGATTGCTCAATCAAGGAGGTTGATGATATTAAAATCAAAGCACAAGAGGTTGTAACTTGCTTGCTCTAATGGTTAAATAGACCTTTCCCCATGATGAAATCACCAACACTTACAAAGGGGGCTGCTAAGAAAAAGAAAGGAGAAAGTTCATCTGCTACAAAATAAAAACTATCTACTACTACTACCCCAACCCAAGAAAAGAAAAAAGGAGAACTTTCCAAGGAAGTCAAAAAGAAAAGAAAAGAAAGAGACTCAATAAATGTAGCCTCAAGTGAAGAAGAGGCTGAGGATGGGAGTGGACTGGTTTGGAAAAAGAGAACCAAAGAAGAAATCAAGGAAAGGGTTGCTCAAAGGAAAGTTGAGCAAGCATATTCTTCCACTCCACAACATGAATCACCATTACCTTCACCACATCCATCATTGAAACATAAAATTCCTACTCCACCATCTCAAGCACCACCCTCTACTCTTCCCCTCCAAAAGATGGACCACCTTGAGAGGAAGAAATTCTAGTTGACACAACATTGGAAGAGGGACAGATAGAAAAATAAACTCCCAAAGAAGAAAAGACACAAGAGGAAACTCACATGGAGGAGGTTCACATCAAATATGCACATACAGAGATTCCCAAAGAGGAGGTGCATACTAAAAATGTTCATGTGGAAGTACATACTGAGGAAATCAATGTTCAAAAGAATGTTGAAGAAGAAGTAATTCAAGAAAATGTACAAGAACACCTTTAGGAGGAGGAAGTGGACCAAACCAAGGATGAATAGGAGGAACAACCTCGTGAAGAGGAAGTAGATGGAGAAATATTCTAAGAAGAAGAAGAATAATTTATCAAAGGTTTGAACAGAAAGAATTTGAAGATGATGTTGAGGGTTCTCACAACATAGAGGTCAACACTTCTCCTCGAAGAGAAGCATTTGCAGCTATACTGGTATGGTTAAACCATACAATTCAGAAGAGACAAAAGACCTATGTGGAGATCCCAAAGTAGAGTTGAAGCATATTGTCAGAGGCCTTCCAATATTTGGGGTGAAGAGGGAAGAAAGCATGAAGAATATCCACCATTTCTATTGATGAACAAGGTAATAGGATAGCAAAAATAGTTGTCTCTTTGGTGGATAAACTGGGATCAAAGATGACTGTGAATGATTACTAGATTAGGCAAGTTGATCTAGGTGTACAAACAAGAAATGGAGAATAACAGTCTCTCCAAATGTCTGTCTCTGCAATTTTGAAGAGAATGTAGAAAGACAAGAACTCGAAGGAAGAGTTGAAATCCCAAGTAGCACAACTCACAATGTGCATAAGTAATCTTATTGGACCAATTGATGCTAGGGATCCAGAGTTTGCATTATAGCCTGCATTAAAAGGAGAGGTTAGGCATCCTGACCCTAATGGTTGGATCCCCACAACATAACATTGGAAATTTTTTTGGGATTGGTAAATCAAGTTTTGAAAGGACAAATAAATTCTTATCAATCCATTAGTGATGAAGATAGTGTTCCTAGAAATTGAGCTAAGCATAGATGAAGAGTTACTAGTTTGGGAGGATTACATATTGATTCTCCATTAGATAAATGAAACAAAAATAGAGGAACTAGTAAAGGCTACAGTAATAGAAGATGGAGAGCAGGATCAACTCCCAGTTTAGGTAAGAGTAGTAGAGTTTTGTGTCATAATTTTGAATGTGCAAAAATAAGTTGAACAGTGTCAAAACCTAAGGCAAGCAAGCAATGAATAGTATTTTCTAGGCAGTAGAAGACTTGGGTTGCACATTTTGGGATACTCATGTGTTGGTATGAGAGCACAATAAAATGGATAAAGAGCTACTAATCCAAATGCTAGGGTAGGTTACAAAGGCAGGCATTGGTAAGATGGTCAATAAGTAGGTCAAGTTTCAATCTCTTTAGGAAGAACTATAAACCTTCACGAAAATACAACAGCAAATAGAGAAGATTGTATTTGATCAAAATTTTAAAATCCAGTTTCACAAAGAGCCAACCATGGAAAGAATGAACGAAGTAGTGTCTTTATGTTCACAGAAAACTTCGCCAAGTGACTGGAAACAAGAGTGTTGTTGTTGTTAGTCAACCATTTTGGGTTTTCTTTTTTAATTTCAAATAATATTCTCATGCCCAGATATGAAGACCAAATATGGCATTGGAAATTATGAGGTCTGACAGTGTTAATTCCCACACCCAAATGCAAGAATAAAGAGGGCATTGGAGTTTTGATAGTCGAAAGTTTGACTTGAGTTAGATTTTAGTTTAGTTTTAGTTTACTTCTTATTTACTAACATTTAGCATGTTGAACTGAACTCCAACTGGGGCACCCAATTTTTCTATAGATTAATTTTCAGTTTGCTTTTAGTAAAAGGGATTCAAGCACTAGAGGTAGTTGCATTTAGCTTTTTACTAGATCCACAATTTTAGGAACTTATTTTCTATATATTTTTTTATTTTGGATCATTTCAAAGGATCCAATTTTGATGTAATTTTTTGCAAACAAACAATATAATCTCAAAGTGGATTTTTCCTACTGACTTTGTGGACTATCAATTTAATCGAAGGGTTATGCCTATTTTGCATGCATCTTGATTTGGCATCATGGTGATGGTACAAATATTTTGTTTCAATCTAAGTTGTCAAAATAGTGAGATCTCATTAGTAATTGTGCACTTAAGTAAGATTTCATCTCAGATCTGTGCATGCTTGATGATGTGTAGTGTTGTAAAATTGCACCCCCTTGCAATTTCACCTACACTTTTTCATCCACTTTAGTGTCCACTCCCTTAGTAATTGTGTAGGCTCATTTCATCCCTTGCATTAGTCTTTTCCCCTCTCGGGGTGCTTAGGACCCCTTTTCAATAGCTACCTTTTGTGCATCATCTTTTCATCAAACCTTATTTTTTCCTCGTTCCCACCATCTTTGAGTGTAATTTGTCTGGAAACTACCATGCCACAAGACGTCCACATGCCGCACTAGCATCCCACAACATTTTAATGTTCAAATGGTTGTTTTTGAGCCTGTTTCCACTTGTCACCTACTTTTGTTGGTGGTAATGACTTGGGACGCCTTGTAATGGCTTGGGAACCTTCTTTTTCCTCCTTCTCTCACTTTTAAATCTATCTCTTTCTTTCTACCATGCTATCTATCTCTTTCTTGGTCTCTCTTGGACGTTCTCTCTTCTCTTTCTCTTGCTCTCTTTCTTGCACAACGCTCTACAACTTGCTACAGTGGTCTCAAGATCTTACAACATTCTCTTTGCAACTCTCTTGGATCTCATAGCTATCTTTTTCCTTCTTTTTTCTCTCTTTGGCTTCCTCAAGCCTTGCAAGTGATGTCTATCTCTTGTCTTGTGTCTTTGAGCATATTGGGATTTATCACATCCCTTGGCTATGCACTTTATCATCTTGTCTATTATCTCATCTATTTGCTTTTTGTTTTATTATTCTTTTCTATCTATCTATTTGGTTGTCTACGAAGGTGGAAACACCAAAATGGTGATATGACTGAGGAAAGCCCCTAAACAGCCCCAACATTTTCTCTCAGTCTTATGTATGCAGGTATTGAAGACATTTATTTGATGGAGGCTTCATTGATTGGTCTATTGTGAGCACTTTCTTTCTCCTCTTTAGTTTTATCATTTACATTTCATTTAGTTTGCTTTATTTTAGTTATGTTACTTTTTGTTGTTTTCCCACATTCTTAAGAGTTCTTAGCAATCAAATTGTTAGTAGTCATTTAGCTATATTCTATGACACTCTCAATTTTTGGTTCGTACGAGACACCAGTGCACTGCACTGTCGTCCGTGTGTCACATTGCTATCCTTGGCTGAGAGTTCACCAGTCTATCTAGAGACCTTTGTGATCCACTCCTTTTGATTTCAGAACTCTCACCTTTTTATCCTATCACTTAAGCTTAGTTTCTTGAGGTAGTTGAGGACCATTTTCTCCTTGAAGACTCTTTCTTGTCTCAAGACTCGAGGGTAGAAAATCTCCTCCTCTACATGGCATTTTGATTGTATGAAATCTAAAAATAACATGTGGTGATTTGCTTCCTTTGAAGATTGCATTGTTGTTATTGGTGAATGTATGAAATAAATTATTTGTTGTAATAGTGGTTTGGAGATCTTGATAAAATGTACATAAATGTTGGTAGAATATTTGTTATCATTTTTTGATTAGGTTAAATTTATTTACTTTTTTGTTACTCTACTTCTTTTTATCTTTCTTTAAAATCAGTCTAAAATATTTGAAGAGCATTAAAATAAATACAATTCTGCTAAAATCTAAAATGCAATTTGCTTTTGTGAATTGTTGAAATCACTATTTCTGATTGTGTTATTTTCTAGTAAGCTTTAAACACGAAAACCCTTGTGAAACACATTGACAATGACCTTGTGTTCTCCCAACATGACTAAGAACTAGTTATATAGGAACCTTGGAGTATTCTCACTACTTTTCAAGAGGGGAAATAAACCCTTACTACCTTGTACGCTATAAGTGATTAAAACCACCCTCAACAGTTCCTTTTGTTCCTCTAAATACCCCATTATAGAAAGAGGAAAAGCACCAATGATGTAGGATATGCAATGTGAACCCCAAATCTCTTGCCATGTGCTTTCCACAACTATTCTTTCTACTATTTCATAATCAAATACAACCCTACAATCAAAGTAGAGTGATCCCCCTCCGATAGTTTTGCATGGACCCCATCATTGATGTAATCAATTTTTGTGCAAGAATAAGCATTATCCATATGTGTCAGCCTATGAACAAGCTACTATGAAAATTCCCAATTATGAGCATCCTCCTTCAATGCGACCATCTCTGGATTTGGTTATGCATTCTCATCCATCTCCACTACTAATTGTTGTCTCTTTTATATCACATGTTGTTCCTTCTTAGAATACTAATGAACCTCACTCAGAGAGGGTGCAAGTGTTCCTAGCTCCTTCAATGGAACTGCCTCTAATCTAGCACAAACCATTTAATCACATCCTTGGTCTTTCCCCCAGCCTTGTTACAAGCCTCGATCCAATCATCCTCCTCATCATCCTCATCATCAGGATGTATCCTTCTCTATCCTTTGGTGTTGTTTTGGGATGTATCCTTCCCTCCTCAAACAACCCTTTTTATCGGGATGTCTCATTCCCTACCCTCATGTTGTTTTGGGATGTATCCTTCCCTCATCAACAACACTTTCATCCTCATCAGGATGTATCCTTCCCTATCCTTTTGTGTTGTCTTGAAATATCTCATTCCCTCAATGACAACACTCCATCCATCATCAACCCATTTTGGCTTGTAGATTGACTAAGGCAACATTAC
>VDFB02143422.1:0-22513 GCA_007258455.2 Sequoia sempervirens | reverse complement strand
TTTTGAGTTTGGGCACCTATCCTCCAAAGAGACTTTGCATTTCGTTTCATTCAATTCAGAGGTATATTGAAAGAGTTATGAGCATTTCATTGTTTTACAGGTTGCTGGTTTACAGTTTCAGTTTGCTGGTTTTTATTATCAGACTTCAATAAGTTCAGAATTTGGCTTCAATTTCAGTCTTTGAGAGTTATATAAACTAGCTAAATTCATCCTTCACATATTTGCATTCATTCTTCTATTGTAACACTTGTAATTTGCAGTTTTTCTTAATTGTAAGGTTGAGAATTAGTAGTACTAATCCAACCATTTATTTACTGCATTTACTTGTGATCTTTAATACAAATATCATAACCCCTGGATGGTTTACCGCCAGTGTGGAGGAATCTAATTTGTATTTACTTTCTATCACCCACTGTTAAGTGGAGAATTCCCACTGTTTAGTGGATGCCCGCCGCAGCGAACGAATTAGTCTGGATTATGTTGTTTTCTTCCCCCCACTGTTTAAGTGGTTGAGCGGATTTCTTCATGGCTGGTTATCCGCCTACTTGTTTCAGTTTTCAATTAATAACCACATATACAGCACCTCTAGAGTGCACATTCTTGACGGTGAGTTTGTTTCATTTCAAGTATTGTTCTTTAATTTCTCCGCCATATGACAACACCTATCCTTCCTTGGGATTGAGTGTGCATTCTTGGCGTTGAGTTCTTTCAAGCTTGATTTCAGTTTTGATGCTAACGCTAATCCATTACGTAGTGTTGGCTGTGTTATGATATAATTCAAGAAAAAATTATTGGCATATTTCGTAATGACTTCCCCTTCATCATCAGATAGGCCCTCAATGTCTTCTAACATAAAGTCAGCAATTTGTGAGAGCCTAAACTGTCTATAGTTCCTTCTTTGTACCTCATACTCATTGTCACAATTGACCCAGTAATCTTCCATAGAAGATTCATGTGATGAGCATTGCTCAAGATGCGCTGCATAGAGGCCTCTAGGATCATATGACCTCTCAATGAGGTATTTGAGATTGAGTCTCACTATTTCTTGGCTCATCAATTTGGCATCTGCCTCTGTTCTACATCTATAGAGTCCCATCTGGATGGGAAAGTTCGCAGAACCCGGCTTTCTTCATGAAGATTGAAAGGGCTCAATGCAATTGAAGAATCCTTTGCAGATAAAGATTTGGTTATGTTAGCCATGAATGGTCTTCCCCACTCTTGGGAATCTTTCATTCAAGGAATCAGTGGGAGAGATGAACTTCCTAAGTTTGATAGATTGAGAGCTGATTGCATTCAGGAAGAATGCAAACTAGAGGCAAGAGGTAATGTTCATAAAACTCTTCATGAAGATGATCATGTACTTTCTGCTCATTTTTCCGAAGGAAAGAAAGGTAACTTCAAAAGGTTCAGAGGTAAGAATTCTAATTCTGCCCCTGATTTCAAAGAAAAGAAGAAGAATCTTTCTAGGATTCAGTGTTTCAGATGTGACAAATTTGGTCACTTTGCTAGAGATTGTTTTTCTAGACCCAAGCACCAAGTGGCTGCTTCAAATGTTGAAAACTCTTCCCCTCAAAGAGAGTCAAGTGAAAATTCAGAGGGGTTCTTAATTATTTCTGCTCTTTCTAGCAATGTTCCTACTGACTGTGATACATGGCTTATTGATAGTGGAGCCTCTCGTCACATTACTGGTTATCACAAGCACCTCTCTAATTTGAAAGAAAAAGATTCTCATCTTCAAGTTATTATTGGTGATGCTTGCTATTCTGTGAAGGGTGCTGGTTCTACATCTTTTCAGTTAGTTTCCGGAATTCCTCTTCATTTGAGTGATGTTCTTTTTGTTTCTAGTATTAAGAGGAATCTGATTTCTATTTCAGCATTGGAAGACAAGGGTTATCATGTTGCTTTTGTTGAAGGCATAGTTCTTGCATGGAAGAACACCAACATTCATACAGCTCATGAGATTGGTGTTCGTCATGACACTCTTTACAAACTTTCAACTCGTCCTATCCTAGCATTAGCTCATGTTTCTCTAAGTTAAAGTGAGCTGTGGCATAAAAGATTTGGTCACCTAAATTTCAGAACCTTGTCATCTATGGAGAAGGTGGTAGTTGGTCTTCCAAAGCTGAATCAAGATCATGAGGGTGTGCTCTAGGTAAGAGCATTAAAAGTACTTTTCACGGTAGTGAAAGTAGAGCAAAGGATATCCTAGAGTTGATTCATTCTTATTTGTGTGGTCCTATGACTGTTGCTTCTCTTAGCAGTTTTTGGTATTATGTTACTTTCATTGATGACTTCTCTCGTAAGACATGGATTTATTTTCTTAAATCTAAAGAATCTGATGAGGTGCTATCCAGATTTAAAGAGTTTAAAGCTCTTGTTGAAAATTTGTCTAAAAAGAAGTTAAAGGTTTTAAGATCTGATAATGGGGGTGAATATGTCTCTGGTATATTTCAAAATTTTTGTGTTGAAGCTGGGACTAAGCGGGAGTTTTGTGTCCCTTATAATCCTCAACAAAACGGTGTAGCTGAAAGAAAGAACAGAACTATTGTTGAAGCAGCGAAGGCTATGATCCATGATCAAAGTCTTCAATTATTTTTATGGGCAAAAGCTTGCAGGACAGCTGTATATATTCAAAATTGTAGTCCTAGTCAAATCTTAGTCAATATGACACTAGAAGAAGCTTTCTTAGGTTCTAAACCAGATATCAGTCATCTCAAAATTTTTGGATGTCCTGTCTACATTCATGTTCCAAAAGAGAAAATGTCTAAGTTAGAACCTTCAGGAAAGAAAGGCATCTTTGTTGGTTATAGTGAATTATCAAAAGCATACATGATTTATATTCCAGGTCAAAAGTAGATTGAAATTAGCAGAGATGTCTCTTTTGAAGAAGATGTAGCTTGCAAGAGATCTAAAGAATCTATTATGGAAATTGATAGAGAAGATTCTGAACCTTCTCAAGACATGGAGATGGCTGCTCCAGACTCCCTGTTGATACGTGTTTTATGACACAACAAACATTCTAGAATAAAGTGTCAAAGACGCTATATCCCCTCTTGAAAAACTACCTTATATGCTAAGATTGCGAGTAAGATCATATGGTAATTCCAATGTTTAAGATAAATGCGGATATGCTTTGTGGTTTGATGTGATTTGCTGGGGGCACAACTGGGATTTAACTTTAGTGGGTTACTCAGAAAAGCGAAGACGTGAATGCAGTGTTATTTTGGATTTTGTGACTTTGTATAAAAAAGGTAAAAAAGAGTAAGGGTTTTTAGAAATCCTATGCTATTCCTAAGAAATCAAGAGACGACAAAGATTGAATGAAACCAAATAAACAATACTCTGCTTCGCCACGCTAAACGACAACTACACAAAGCATGTGCAATCTTCTGGGAATGTGCTTATGATTTTCACGTCATGAATAACTACCATCAAATTGAACAATAATTATCCAAACATAAGTTAGGCATCCACGATAAAGCTCAGTCTAACTTTACACATTGAAGGAAAAGCATCCACTCAAAGAAAGTATGAGCTAAGTTTCACCAATTTTTGTTATCAATCTGTCATTCTTTTACCATACATTTAAATTCTAATTCAGATTTACTGGACGAGAAAGAGAATATGCGACTATGCAACCATTTGACAATCAAAGGATTCAAGGCACCTCATGCATGATGAACTTTATTATCAAAATAGTGTTTTCACAACAATCTCATAAAAACTCTCTTATTCTCTATAATCTAGTCCTCTTTAATCCGGTCTAACTTCTAATGAATCTCTAATTCCTCTAATGCCTTCTAATGATTCTAATGAGAGAGAGTGGGGGGGTTTATATAGCAATCCCGAATTACAATGAATGGCCAAGATTAAAATGACTAAACCCTAATTAGGGTTTCCTAAATATCAACCAGTTAACTGGAGAGAACTTCAAGCATCTGGAGTTGCATCCTTATCCATCTGCAAAGCATCACGTTCGGCGAACCTGGACATGATCCGGCCGACTTCTTCCATGGCAATGTCCGGAAGTGCATTGACGTATTCCAGCAAGTCCAAGCTCTCAGCACATTCTGCAAAAGTGGTCGCCCATTCTGGTTCTTGCAGCAAGAAAGTATTTCTGATGGTCATGAAGTTGAATACCCTGGTGAAGTTTTCTTTCATGATTGGCCTAGACACGGTGGAGAAAATTCTTTGCACTTGTTCTTTTAAATTTTTTGGCCGCAAGTGTTTCTTTCGGACAATGTCTTTGTCGAGCATATCTGCAGCCATCTTGTAAATTTTACTCTAAATTTCCTTTTTCCGTTTTTCAACTTTGGCGCTATCCTACTTTACCCTTTCTAAGACTTCTCTTCGTGAAATCAGAGCATAGTACCAGCCAATAAAGTCATATGCAGCTCCGGCTTCAATAACCCTGTCATCAATCAACCTTTGCTTCGAGATGCCTTTTAATTCTTGAATACATGGGATAATCTTTGAATACATGGGATAATCTTATTCTGAATATCTTCGAGGCCATCCCATGATTCCGCCAAGTCTGCAACTCGTGATAGTAGAAAGGAAGCTTGTTCATACACATGTGCCAGCTTTTCTGCGAATGCCATCGCCTCTTCTTTCCTTCCATCCATCCAATTTTTAGTCAATTCTTCTTCAAAATTACTGACTGGTTCTAGTGAAGAGTTTGGAAGTGGAGGTGCTAGTTGGTCACCTTGATTGAGTGGCCTGGTTAGATGCTGGATATAATCTTTTAGGCGCCCATGTTGGTGTGAATAATTGTCTTATACCTAGCTTATTCATTCACTAGGTAATTAGGGGACATATTCACATGGTTAAGTTTACTTAGGTAAAAGATTTTTTCTAGAAGGCTTAGTTGGCTTATCTAGAACTTATCTTATCTAGCTAGGATGCATCATTTTCTAGGTGATTAGGTTGTTGGTTGTCTCATGTCATAAGATCATGACATTTGTCAACATCATATTCATACCTATCTCTCAACCTTGCCCATATAAGCAAGGTATCTCTTGTACATTTGTATTTCAAGCAATCAATCAATCTTGCATTGTGAAGCAAGCTTTAAGTGACTGGCTCTTGTGGAAGTGGTTTTGGTCGAAACTAATCTTGGGGGTGTTGAGGAGTCACCATCAACTCCTACATGGTATCAGAGCACTCCAGGTGTTGCAGATTCCTTCCCAGATCTGAGGGTGATATTTTGGCTTGAAGATTTTTGCTGGGTGCAGATTGGGGTTTCAATAACCTCACAGTTGAGATTAGAAGGTTCCGCAGACGAATTTTGACTGTAAATTCGCCTATATTGGGTAAAGTTGTTTTTGAGGCAAATTTTTTATCGGGACAGCTCTAAGCGGTAACGATTTTTCATACTTGCAAAAAATATTTTCGTGAAATATTTTCTGCACTAGTTGATTATTAAATTTTAGCAAAATTTGTTTTTGGGCGCATTTAATACAGTTTCTTTGTACCCTTACCGCCATCATTTGTAATTGACCGGCCGGTAACCATCGGCCAATACGCATCAACCAATTGATAGTGGTCGGTTTCGTTCGGGTGACGCGGTCGGCCACCGCTTGTAACCCACTGTGCATCAGTCAAGCTTTCGGTGGCAGGGTTTCCGACCATCCTCCAACTACTGGCATCCTTCATTGCCAGGCCGTCCTCTCCACATCGACAGGCTTTATTATCTCTGGCAGACTCCGGTCACATTCCATTGGTGGGTACGATCCAGTCTGCATCGTCAGAGTACATGTAAATCGGGCTTTATTATATTGTTTGGGGCATTCACAAATATTTGTGGTCAATATTTTTGGTCGGCATATTGGCATATACCTCTGCAGCTTTAATAGGTCATAATATTGACCATACATCAGCGTCCTTTGTCAGATCTCATTAACTGGGACAGGTCCGTGCTTGGTCGGCTCCATCGGCGGGTACTATTTGTATAGTGGGCACACCGGGCGCATCAAATCTTGGTCGTCAGCATACACAGTCTGTGGTTCCTCGGTACTTGTCCAATCGAATCAGCTCGTACTTTTCGGCTTCATATCTCTGTCCTATCAAGGTTGGTATGCAGGTCGGAATTGTTTTAAAAGCAAGTTTTATATGTAAGTTTTGTTTTGCTATTCAAAACATAGCCGACTGTATTTTTAATAGCCGACCTATATTATATCTTGGTCTTGTATTAGCGGCGGATGTTTTTTTAAACATTATTGACACTGTGGTCATATGGTCGACCCGATTTAAGCCTCGGGTGTTGAAATATTACACCTATTTAGCCTGCTGATTATTTATATGTGCCCCCAAAGTGCCTATTTATAGGCCTTTTTTTCATTTTTTCATAACTTTCGCATATGGAGGCGAAATTTTTCAAACGAAATATCGTCGGAAAGGTGAAGACCTGAATTTTTCAGTGGTGCAGATATTTTGCAGAGATTTTGCAGTTTTGTGCCTCTTTTTCCAGGTTGAAGCCCGATCATTGTTTTTTGCTTTCGAGCTCATATCTTGGTGCTTCGATCTTCGATTTTCTCCAAATTTGCGGCATCGGTAAGGTATTCGAGAGCACTCCAGATCTACTCATGCACTTTTTGCAGATTTGTTTCCAAATTTTCATATTTTCAGTTTCTAGCTGATTTGATAGTTTGGGATTCCTTCTTGTAAATTTGCAAAAAAGTGCAAATCTTGTTGGGACAAAAGGGTTGATATCTTGTATTGTGAGGGAAAATTGTTGTTCTTCTCTTATAATATCTCATTGTATCATGGATTTGACAAAAGTTGTACTTCTAACTCCATATAACTATCATGAGTGGAAATCTCAAATAGAGTTATTATTGTTAAAATCAAAGTTGCAATGAATCACATTTGGTCAAGATCCAGAACCTGCAGGAGCAACAGAGAAACGAAAATGGCTTGATAGAAGGGATGAAGCTCTTGGTACTTTGAAGTTGTCCATTTCTCCAGATCTTAGATATCATGTTGCATCTTGCACTCATCCTAATGAAGCTTGGAATACTTTAGAGAGTCTCTTTGGTAAGCCAGATAAGATGAGGAAATTTAAGTTGGAGAATGAACTTATGGGTCTTAATCCTTCAATTTTGACAATGTCCAAGACTTTTTCTCTAAGCTCAATTCTCTTAGATTGCAGTTATCTAATTGTGGGGTAACTAAAGAGGATGAACAGTTGATACTTTCTATTCTTGCTAAGCTTGGTCCTGATTATTCAGTGTTTGTTTCTACTTTCTATGCTACAATGGATGCTCTTGGCAATGCATACAAAATGCCTTCTCTTGATGAATTTGCAGCTCAAATCACAAGGGAACAAGCAAAGTTGGTACACATGGGCACATTGAATTCTTCTAGATCTCATGCTCTTGTTGCAAAGGAGACAAAGGATTCAAGTGGCAAAGGTGAGAAGCAGAACAAGGCACCCAAGTCTAATGAGCAAGGTAAAGATTCTCCTTCATATAGCACTCCTGAGTCCACATCCTCTTCTAAAGAGGAATCATCTAAAAAGAAGAAGTCAAAATGTGCATATTGTAAAAGATTAGGACATGATGAGCATATATGTTATAATAAGAAGATTGATGAACTCACACACCTTCTTCAAAAGAATAACATTAAGCTTCCCTCATCAGTGTCTGCTACTTCTTCTTTAGCATCTCAATCGGCAGCTCCATCATCATCATCTCAGTCACAGGACACAGGATCTACTTCTAGGGTACACAAGATGAAAGGACAAGCACTCTTGGCCTCTACAAGTCTTGCATCTCATAGATGGCTTCTTGATTCAGGGGCATCTCATCATATGGCATCTTCTATGGATATGTTCTCTTTTTGAGTTTCCTAGCACTCACCCTCATGTCAGATGGGCAACAATACACAAGCATGAAGGTAAGCGGAAGGGTTCATTGATACAAAGGGGAGGCTTCCAATGATGTACCTTGTGTTCCCTTCCTTGTCCACTAATCTCCTTTCTATTTACCAAATTACTCATTGGGGTCAAGGTAAAATAGTTGAGTTCACTCCAGCTAGGGTGTACATAAGGGACTTGGAGACGAGGGATATTGTTGCTATTGGGATGGCTGATCACTCATCTCATGTATATTCCTTTTCACATTTTGCTTCAGAAGATGATAATGTTCCTTTGACTGCATCACACACTTCATTGAGTGTGAACCATGATAGTGAGGAGAAGTTTGGTCATCTACACCTTGGTATTCTTGAGACCAATGTTGAGCTTCCTACTCCTCCACCTCCTGCTTCTTCAGCCATTGATGCTTCTATTCAGCAGGATGATCATAGTTTTCAGATCTGCTTTGTGGGATGAGTATCGATGTGGGATTTCTAACTTGTTCATATAGAGTCCTTCATAATCGTGATTTGAGGACACACTTGAGGGGATTTTCCTTTCTTGATGGCCGACACAATAAATCAAGTATCCCATCTTCTTTTAATTTTGAGATTGACATTCATGAGTCTCCTCCTTTCTCTTGATTTGTCATGTTTCTTGGTTCTGCTGACCATGATTCTCAAGTAGGTTTCATTCAAGCTTAAGTGATCTTCACTGCCAAAGACACATGACATTCATGCTTCCTCCTGGCCACCTTAAGGATTTGTTTCTTCCCAAGGGACTATGTGTTGCTTGTAGACATTGGGTCATCTTTGCTGTGCATTCTTCAATGCAAGATTGGGCTTCTTCATCATGGGGGATATCCATCTCTACTCTTCTATGGGGGTATTACTATATATTACGATGCATGCTGTCCCTTTGGGGTATCATTGAGTCTTTATACATCATGTTTTCTTTTGTTTTCTCTCTTTTGGAGAGTAGTTTTGTCCCACAGGGTTTTCTCCTTTTCTCTGCTTGTGAAAGATTGCATCATTTGCATTGTAAATGGGTACCTAACATGGCCTAGTAGCCTGAACCCATGGTCATAGTCATAATATTTTCACAGCTTGCATAATAATCTTCTCCCTAAGTTTCACCTTAAGGGGGGGTGTTGGTGTGAATAATTGTCTTATACCTAGCTAATTCATTTACTAGGTAAATTAGGGGACATATTCACATGTTAAGTTTACTTAGGATATAATATTCTTTCTAGAAGTCTTAGTTGGATTTTCTAGAACTTATCTTATCTAACTAGGATGCATCATTTCCTAGGTGATTAGGTTGTTGGTTGTCTCATGTCATAAGATCATGACATTTGTCAACATCATATTCATACCTATCTCTCAACCTTCCCCATATAAGCAAGGTATCTCTTGTACATTTGTATTCAAGCAATCAATCAATCTTGTATTGTGAAGCAAGCTTTCTTGCCATTCTGTCTCTTGTGGAAGTGGTTTTGGTCGCAACTGATTTTGGGGGTGTTGAGGAGTCTCCATCAACTCCTACAGCCCAATCTCTTTTTTATATTCTTTTTTCTTTGCCACTTCCTTTTCTAGCCTAGACTTGATGGTGGCAATGGAATTGTCTAAGTCCTCAACTTCCTGCCCTTTCGTTGTTGGACCCATGTCAATGGTCGTGATGGCATATTCATTCGGGGCAATCTCATCTTGGAACTTATCGGCTGTAGGTACTGCAACTTGCATTGTGCAATTACCAGCCTCATCCCTTTGGATGGTAGAGAATTTCTTGGCCTTCTTTCTTGTGGAAACTTGCTCTAGCTTGGCCAAGAAGTCTGTGGCGTCATCTTCTTCAGGAATCTCTACTGGCGCCTTTCTCTTCAGTCTTTCTTTCAGCCAATCCGGGATGGTTGACTGCTCAAATCCGTCTTCTTGTTGATCTTGGACCTCTTGAATATCCTGCACTTCTTGCTCTTCCTGAATTTCTGGCACATTATGAATCTCTTGCACGGACGGGTCTTCTTGGATTCCTTTGAGGGCGGAAATCATTCCCTCTTCAAATTCACCATCCATAATGTCTTTGTCATTGTCTGATTCTAGGATCTCTGTGCCTGTAGAAGGCTGAGCATCATCTTCCACTTGCGTTGTCTCCACATTTCCAACTGGAGAAGGGATCCTGACATTCTCCCAAGACTCTTTATCCATGGCAAGTATTTCATCTATATTCCTGGAAGTGGCCGATTGAAGAGGTCTGGACTTGTGCTTCTTTCGAGATGGCCCTTCATCTATCATTTTATCCTTGTCATGTTTTGCAGATTTACCAATTTCTTTCCTCTTTCCCAAGTTGGTGACATTTGTTGGCCCATCTCCACGAGATGCACCGGCATTTGAAGAACAGGACTCTGTATCACCCATCAATTCATATGTGAATTGCACATTTCTTTGCCTTAAGAGTTTCTACCTGTCAATCCATCCACCATTGAGAATATTTGAAAACAGGCCGCATGAATGTTGCCAGGTCACCCATCTCATCTTAGACCATCTCACAGGAGGGAGTGGCTCATTCTCATCGAAGCCTAGCTGCAAATATACTCCGTCATCTTCCAATTGATCAGGTACCTTGAAAAGTTCAGTTGCCCTTATCATACTTTGTGGCAATCTTGTCCACAGCCTCTTGCTTACATCATACTCATCAGCCGCATTAGCCCATAAATCTTCCAAGTCTACCCGGTGCTTGTATTTCTCTCCATCCACCGTTCCAATGTGATGGAGAGGATCAAAGTTATTCCTCGGCTTGTATGATGTGAATGGATATTTTTGGATCTCCAGTCGAGCACTCTCCGTTGCTTGCGCCGTTGGACATGATTCCTCCATGTTGCCGATGAAAAATGGAAAAGTGACAGCTGCCTTCTATTTTGGCCTTTGGATATTCTGATATGCTTCAAGTTGCCTTAGAACTTCCAACAAAACCATTTTGTTGGTCGGATAGATGGGTAGCCTATAAGGGCATCCTAAGAATCCCTGAATCCTAATGTAAGTAAACTTGGGAAACTGGATGAACCAGGATCCATATCAGCTGATCAGACTCTTGGCCTCACGGGTGAGTCTCTGATGCGTGCCACCTTGGAGAAATCGGGTGATGTACATAAGGAAGGCGTCATGTGCTCGTGTGAAATGTGACCTCCTTTAGTTGCAATTGTGGATAACAATCATAGGCCTTGAGCTGTCCTTCGCCATTGCCAACCACACCTTTGCAAACTAGGCCAGAATACTTGTAATACCTTGCAAGCGAATATATGACGTACGAGCCCATGTGAAAGGTCTTGGTTTCCTCCAGGTTAACCAATTGTTCATGGAGGCTATCACCGATCATTCTGGACCAGTTAAACATCTTGACTCTGGTAATTATTTCATCAACGAAATAATACATCCATTTTTCGAAAGGTGCACGATGAGGGCTGCCTACTATTCTGTTTAGCAGCAAGACGATGTCGCCATATTCCTCTTTGAAATGTGTTCTGACCAATTTCTTCGGCATCTTCCCTGCAGTAGGTTTGGGCTTCAGCAACCAAGTCCTATTTATGTTAGATGCACAAAGGTCTTGCTGGCTCTGGTAAAGCTTAAGTGCATCCTCTTTAGTGCGGTAGGATGTTCGGTTGTAAACTGGAATTCCGAAAGTTTCTTGAATGGCTGGCTCAGACAAGTATGCAAGAACTCTTCCATCAGGAGCTTCTATTTGCCTTTCTCGTGCATTATAGTGCAATGCACATTCCACCATAAGTTCTGGACACTCTTTTGCTGGCGAAAATCTAGCTGCATGAACAATTCCATTGCGCATCATTCTTCTCGCAATTGGTGTAGGCAGACGTCCATCGCTTCCGTACATTCTTTCCCTGAAGTCATCGAGATCAATGTGGCCAAGATTGGTGTCCACGATATGCTCCCATTTGGATTTGATTTTCGACTGCAGCTGCACACCCTTGTTGGCAAACTTCATCTTTACCTTCTCAGAAATAAATCTGCAGGAAGAAACAAAGAGAATAATTTAGAATTCAAAATTTAAATCACTTTGAAATATATTCCAGCTAGTTGTCAAATCAGACTTCGTGAAGAATCAAGCTGGAAAGAAAATAAATGACGAAGCTTTTATGCCAAAATGAAGTGGGAAAAGTAAATCTGCCTGGCCCTTTTGGACAAAAAGAAATGATGACAATCGCAATGCTGGCTGGGATGAATTTATTTCCTTCACTTTGCTGCAAATTCTCTCAACTTTCGTGCCTTAGACAACTTTCTTCTCACACTTTTCTTTCGAAAATCGAATGATTGCAAAAATGAGAAGTGAATTCAATTTTAAAGATGAGAAAATCGACCCATTTGGCAAATTTCAATTATTTCCATTAAATCAAGTCTTAACTTGGATTGCACTCAACTTTCAAATGGCAAGTTCTATCCTCAATGATAATCTCCGGGAAAGTTTCTAAATCCGACGCCAGTTGAGTAAAGCTCTTCTTTGTATTTTTCCAATTTTGATTTTTTGAAGCTTATCTCTTTGAGGTGTTGAAAAATAAAGAATTAAAATAATTAAAATAATTATTTTATGTGTCATTTTCAACCTTTATAAAATTATTTTTGTAATTTGATTTCTTTGTTTAATGTTTTATTAATTCTTCCAATTTACTTTGCCATAATTTTCTATCGTCCAATTTTATTTCGCCATATCTTCTTTTTCCAAATTTATTTCGCCATTACTTTCTATCGTCCAATTTTATTTGGCCATAATCTTCTTTTTCCAAATTTATTTCGCCATATCTTCTTTTTTCAAATTTATTTGGCCATAATCTTCTTTTTCCAAATTTATTTCACCATATCTTCTTTTTCCAAATTTATTTCGCCATTACTTTCTTGCCATCCTAAGTCACAGGCGAATTTAAATATTGGACTTAGAAAAAATATTTCTCATCTTTTCCAAGTATGGTGAATTTCCTCAAGGCCAAGCATATTTTTATTTCCAAAGTCCATACTTAGGCAACATTTTGATTTTCTTCCTCCTTAGCATAGCGGACTTCATCCATGTTCAAGCCATTCTATTTTCTTTCAAGGCGAATTTTCATTTGTCTCAAGCCATTTAATTTTTTCTTCGCTATGCCTTAGCCACTTCTTCTTTTGGCTAAGGCGGACTTGACCAATTTCCTTGCCACTTTATGTTTTGTCCAAGGCGGACTTGGGCTTGTGTCTTGCCACTCAAGGGTGGACTTCATCAATTGTCTAGCCATTCAGCTTTTGACCAAGGGCGGACTTGGCAACTTTTTATGCCATTGCTACTTTCCATAAGTCTTGGGGCGGACTTCACCCTACTCCATGCCATTTTCATCTTCTTCAAGGGCGGACTTGCTTGTTTCCTATGCCATTCAAGGGCGGACTTGGCTAAAGTTTATGCCATCTTCACTTGTCCAAGGCTGGGCGGACTTCACCTCTCTTTGTGCCATCTTGGAGCGGACTTCCTTCAACTTCAAGCCATCTTGGAGCGGACTTAGTCTCATGTCTTGCCATTCCAAGGCGGACTTGGCTTGCCTTCATGCCATTTCCTTTATTTATCCAAGGCGGACTTGGCATATTTTCATGCCATTACCTTCTAAGTGGTTGGGCGGAGTTTGCCAAAGCTTGTGCCATGGCAAGTTGGACTTGCCTTCAATTTGTGCCATTGCTGGGCGGAGTTGCCTCTTCTCCCTGCCATTAATTTCTTCCAAGGCTGGGCGGACTTGGCACATTGCCATGCCATTGCCTTTTGTGCAGGTTAAACTTCATCTTCAGCCATTGACTTTGCCCTTCTTTCAGCTCGCTGGTTAAGATTTCAGTCTTCTTTCATGCCTTCACCATGATTTTCAGTCATACTTGGGCCATTTTGCCATGATTTTCTCAGATTTTTCACCATTTTTCTGTGATTTTTCAACTGGTTTTTCCAGATTTTTAACATTTTCCAGAATTTCACCATGAATTCATGAAATTTTTCAAATCGATTTTCTGAGAGTTCTGTTAAGTTTTTCGAACTTCTGATTGGATTTTCGAAATTCAGGACTCTTCCAAAAAGAGAAACTTTCTAAAAATAGAAATTTTCCAAAAATAGCAACTTTCTAAAAATAGGCCCTAAAAAATAGGGATCTCAGAATTGCTCAAAAGCGCCAAAAAAGTAGGTTCTAAAAAATAGGGGGCCAAAGTGAAAACCCTAAAAAGTAGGTGTCAGAATTGACTGAAAAGACAGTCGATCTTCGTCTCCTGGGCCTCCTAAGCATGATGATGACGTTTGCACAGTGTCCAGGCTCAAACTCTTTACTCGACTCGGGTGACCATTCAAAACTTAAACCCCAAAAACCCCAAATGGAGACCAAACAAAACGAGAGGCGCAACAGCAAGAGCCAAAAAAAGCAAACTACTAGGGTCCCCATTTGCAATGGGGCGAGGTGTGAATTAGGTCACAACACTCCTCTTCTGAGATTCAAAGGGAGATTACAGAATTAGAAGATTCTACTGATCCTGTTGATCCAGTTGATCCTATAGATACTTCTGCTGGTCCAAGTAATGCCTCAGCTGATAAGAAGAGACCTTTGTGGGCCAGACATACTATGCAAGAGGCTGAAAAATTTGCAGCTCCTCATGGCACTTTCAGAGAGAGTAAAAGACCTCATAAGTTTGCAGGATATGTAGCCTTGATGAGTCATATTATAGCATCCGAGCCTTCTAGTTTTGAAGAGGCTTCAACTCAGTGTGGAAGGATGCCATGATTGAAGAGTATCAATCCATCATCAAGAATGATGTCTGGGACATTGTTCCCAGGCCCAAAGGTAAATCTGTTGTTTCTTCTAAGTGGCTGTTCAAAATTAAACATGCAGTTGATGGGAGTGTAGAAAAATATAAAGGTAGATTTGTAGCTAGAGGGTTTTCTCAAAAAGAAGGTATAGACTATGAAGAGACTTTTGCACCAGTAGCTCACTTCATCAAATGGATGTGAAGACGACATTCTTGAATGGGATAATTGAAGAGGAAGTATACATTGAACAGCCAGAGGGCTTTGTGATTCATGATAAGGAGTCTCATGTGTGCAAGTTGAAAAAGGCCTTGTATGGCCTTAAACAAGCTCCTCATGCTTGGTATGAGAGAATTGGTCACTATTTATTGAGCTTGAGCTTCCTAAAGAATGATGCTAATCCAAATTTATATTTCAAGGTAAGTGATGACAAAGTCTTAATCTTAGTACTTTATGTTGATGACTTGTTCCTCACTGGTGATGATGACCTCATTTTTAAATGTAAGAAGGAGTTATCTTCTGAATTTGAAATGAAAGATCTTGGTTTGTTGCACTACTTCCTTGGGCTTGAGGTATGGCAAAGACCAAATGAGATTATTTTGAGTCAAGGGAAGTTTGTTATTGATATCTTGAAGAGGTTCGATATGTTAGATTGTAAATCAATGATGACTCCTATGGAAGCAAATGTGAAAAAGTTACATGAGATTGCAACCACTTCAGATTTAGTTGATCCTACTATGTACAGGCAGTTAATTGGTTCTTTATTGTACTTGGTTAATACTAGGCTTGATATATGTTATGCTGTTAACACTTTAAGTTAGTTCATGTGTGAACCAAGACAGATTCATCTTGTTGCAGCTAAACACATATTGAGATATGTACGTGGCACAATGGGATATGGTCTAAAATATTCTTCTTGTGCAGAACTGAGCTTTTAGGGGTACTCTGATTCAGATTGGGCAGGTTGTGTGCCTGACAGGAAGAGCACTTCAGGATGTTGTTTCAGCCTAGGTTCAACTATGATTTCCTGGTGCAGCAGGAAACAATCATGTGTTGCTCAGAGTACAATTGAAGCAGAATATGTTGCAGCTTGTGTGGCTACAAGAGAAGCTGTGTGGCTTCGCAAATTGCTTGCAGGATTATTTGGACAGCCTTTGGAGCCTACAGTGATTCTTTGTGATAACCAAAGCTGTGTAAAGCTTTCGATTAATCCTGTTTTTCATGATAGAACCAAGCATGTGGAGATCAAGTATCATTATTTAAGAGATTTGGTTCAAAGGAAAGCAGTTGAACTCAAGTATATTTGCACGGATGAGCAGACAACTGACATTCTCACCGAGCCATTTCCTAGAGTAAAGTTTTCTTATTTTCGAGATAAGCTTGGTATTGTGGAGAATGTTGCTCTTGTTGAGAGAGAGTCTTAGCCTCAGTGACTCTTGCTTCATGTGTTAATGCATTTCTCTCTACGAGAGAAATTTGAGATGTAAGCCCTTGATAATGCATTTCTCTCTGTGAGAGAGATTTGAGGTATCAGCCCTTGTTAATGCATTTTTCTGTGCGAGAGAGATTTGAGGTATCAACCCTTGTTAATGTATTTCTCTCTGCGAGAGAGATTTGAGGTATCAACCCTTGTTATTGCATTTTTTCTCTACAAGAGAAATTTGAGGTGTAAGCCCTTGTTCCATTCTCTTGGAATAGCCATGGTGGTTGTCATGATGAGATGGCAACATCACAATGAGTGATAACATGATGGACACTTGTGGACATATGCCTTGATGACATGGATATCTGAAAAGATACCTCCCTAGCTAAGAGGGAGTGTTAATGTTGTTGTTAGCGGCAAGAGGTATCTTCTTGTGTCAGAAGATTCTTCCATGTCTACTAAGCCGACCTTCAAACTGTCTTATTCAAAAGTCAGCATGCAAAACTATAACTGTTAGGCATTGGAATCTTTTTGTAACTCCTCCTAAAATTAGACACATGATTCTCCTAGTGCGTCCTCTTGTAACTGTCATGCAGTTTGACATGCAGAGGTAACTGACATGCATGAAACCGACATGCTATGTTTAGAGAGTCACATTGTATATACTTTCATTCAGCATTCAGTTCATTTATAGGAAGTTCGAATTATTGAAGAGCTGTGCAAGTTCTTCATCAAGTGCAGATTGTTGAAGGCTGAGTTTACTGAGTTTTGCATCTGGCTGTATCTGTGTTGCATCATAAGTTTGATGCTTATATTCTGGCTCTCATATCAGCCTCATTGTAAAGGAGTTTCTTTTGAGATTCAATAATATAAGAGATATTATTGGCTGGGTTTTTCTCCCTCAGGAGGAGAGTTTTCCGAGGGTAAATTTTTTGTGTGTATTTGTTCTTGTTGTTAACTTTCTGTTAGCTCTTATTTCTGGTTCAAAAATTTAACACAAACACAACCATAAACAATGACCTAGAGGCAAGACAAATTAAACATGTACATAACCAAGGCAACAATTCAAGATTCAAAGGAAAACAAATATCAATCCACAAGAGAAGAAGAGAAGAGAGCTATGGAGTATGTCTTTTTCGTCTTCCCTATGTAGTAGCTCCTTCGTCTTTGCTTGTGTGTAATCTTAATGAGCAAGAAGAGATAGCATGTCTTTAGAAAAGAATCCATATGCTAAATGAATCTTCAAAATTCCAATATATTGAATGCGAACCATCATTTTTCAAAGAAAAATGCCCTGCAGAGAAAGGAAAACAAATTCGATGGATAGAGCATGGTTGATCAGCCCAAATGCAATCTTATAAAGCTGCCATATTCTTCATTTAACTGTGCTTCAGTAAACCCATAAAATACTTTTTAACCTGCTAAATCTGTAGCAAAAACTGCTAACGCAACAGAAGAAAGGCCCACTTCAATTCCCTGCTCAAATAATACCTAAAGGTATAAATTAGGAACAAACTCAAAGTTGCATATGTAGATCTGGGCATCATTTTCCCAAGAAGCTTGATTCTTTTAATGTAATATCGAGAGTGATGGGGATTAAAAGGCAAAGAATGACAAGGGTACAAGTACTCAATTCTTCCACAACTGCTATCAATGCAAAATTGGCACCTAGTGTGCTACAAGGATGCTCACCGTTTGGGAATTAATTTCATTTTAATGCTAGAATACCCAAATACCTGTAAAAAGACCCTTTCTTCCAAGTTTTTCAGAAATGAAATCAAAATTATATGGACATCAATGTCCTTTAAAATATGTTAAGTGTATTCATTCTCTTAAGCTTCTATGGCACCATAGCATCCTTTTATTACTTTGCTCAAAGTTCTCACCAATATATAACATGCCAATTTGTTCAAGTTGATATGGTTAAAAATTAAAATAGTCAAGATTGAGTAATTAAATGAATAGAGTTTACTACATTGAGGAATGTAACTGGAATCAATGAACATCAAAAAATTAACAAGATCATTTGAAGCAATCGCCAAATATATATTGTTCAAACATGATCCATATATTGCTGAAACAAAAATTCTTCCACAGAACCAATTGAAAGCAAAAGTCAAAGAACTAAAAAGTCACAAAATGTAAAATGGCACATAAAATATTAACATTGCAACCTTATATCTTCTCGTTAGCCAAATTAGACAACATGGATATCTACCAACATCAGATCAGAATCACATGGATATAAAATTCCTTTAAAATATGTTAGTTGTATTACATTTGATTAAATTTCTATAGCACCATAGCATCCTTTTATTACTTTGCTCAAAGTTTGGACCAGTATATAGCATGCCAATTTTGTTCAAGTTGATATGGTTTTAATAATCAGGATTGAGTAATTAAATGAATAGAAATTAGTACGGCAAGGAATGCAACTGAAATCAATCGACATCCAAAAATCAACAAGATTACTTGAAGCAATCACCAAATATATAGTGTTCAAAGTCAAACTGAATCATGATCCGTACATTGCTGAAGCATAAATTCCACCACAATACCAATTGAAAGAAAAAGTCATACAGCTGAAATGTTACAGAATGTAATCTGACACATAAATATTAACATGGCGACCTTATATCTTCTGGTTAGCCAAATGATACATGGATATCTACTAAGACCAATTCACAAGCATGATGAAGCCAATTAGTGTATTGAAAAACAATGGACCAGGGGTTCGAAAGATGATTTTTTTGGTTTGTCTCAATAATACCCAAGTTGACTATTTCTTCTTTTTTTAAATTTTTATTTTTATGTATTGCTAATTGATTACAAATATTCTACTCTTATGAGCATCAGCATAAGACTGATACAAGCTCTTGGGAGCACAGCCATGAGACCAATATTAGCTCCTTTAGAGCAGCCACACTAGAAACCACTTATGGAAAACCAAGAGTCACCACTTAGAAATCCACTTATTTAGAAACTGCCTACACAGGAAAAGCCAACTATGGAAGATCAAGAGTCACAATTTAGAATTCCATATTAGAGGACCCTTTTGGGATTTGAACTTGGTCTCCACAATGAGAACTCAATGATTTAACCAATGAAGCTCAACCCCTTGGACACCCTAGTTGACTTTTTGAAAAGAGGGGTGGGTAAAAATGAACACATTCAGGAACCACTTGGAAAGACAGAATAAGAATCAACTTGGAACTGGGACAAACCTTGGCAATAGATTATCAAACTGACTAAATTCTTGACACAGGTCACCTAACTTGGACTTGGTAGAGTTGGCTCTGCTCATTTTCCTCTAGATATGAGTTAAATTTGGAGATTTTTCTTGGCCACTTAATGAGTATTAGGAATTTAACCTTAAAGTGGAGACTATTCTGCTGGTTGCATTGCTTGTGCTTTGTTTGTCCACAAGTAAGGTAGTGTGGTAGAATCAACTTAACAATGCAAGCCCTGACAAAGCTATCAGGCAAATAAGTTGTATGCTGCCATCAGATGGTTCACCTTGTAAATATGTATGATGTGTTTGCTTTGGGAATGTGATTACATGATTAGCAGTTTCCCATCATATGCATATGCCGTGCTTGTCACCTCTTTTATATTCCAGGTTTGATTGAGTAGTCATGCAGCAGTAATTGAATTAGCAGATAATTAATACAGTATGTCTGTGTGCACACATGTGCTGAACACCCTGGATTATTGCATCAAAATCTGTCTCTCTTGAAGAGACCCTAACATAAATCTTAAAGGGAACAATGGAAAAGATAAATGACAAGAGTGGGTGTAGCTGTAAACAGGTACCTTTGAATTTATCCAATAATACACTGGATTACTTTGTGTACAGTCCTATCAAATGGGTTTACTAGGGTTTGAAAATGAATATGAACTGAAAAATAGGTTGCAGAATAGTAAAATGAGATTAGATTAATGCAAATGATTAACAATGGCTGGAATAATCTATAGTTTGTTGAGACTCTTAATTGCTCAAAATTGTATCAGAGTCCCCTGGACTGTCAATATGACAATAGAATGGTAGATCAAGGTATATCATAAATTTTCTAATCTACATTTCAGAAGGAAAACAGTAATGGACATGGGAAATTGTAAGAGAGTTAAGAGTCTTGTTATGCTAGCATGATATAATTTATAAACAAAATAACTAAATCAGTTTAGCATATTTGTACACATACTGTATGCATAGTTCTCTAAGAAATTTTATGCATGCCATTTGGTTCATGTTAAAATTTTACCCTAATTTTTTCAACATTTTGTGACCAATCACAAACAAGAAGTATAATTATATAGGGGAATTGCATCTCTGCAAAGACAAGGCTATATTATATGCAACTGATTTAAAATGGTTTGCAGCCCCCAGTCACGTCTCTTGATGAATATGGAGCACTCTTGCATGTGGGGCGTTGGGGTATCCATGGTGTCTCTTTGCCTGGTAGAGTTACCTTTAACCCAGGATATACAGGTTATGCAACATATGGTGCTCCACGACCACAAATGGTATGATTGTTTTCTCTCAAGCATGAAATCATTAGAGCTTTTGTTTCTATTCTTGCATCTATATTGAGAAATTGAGGTAAACTCTTGATGTTGCAGGGACAAGTCATTAGTGATGATGTATGGAAGGCTGTAGAAAAGCTTTTGAATGAAGATCCAAGGAAGCGCTTTGGAATGAAAGAGGGAGCACCGGCACCTAGAGTTGTTATGAGTGAACAGTTTTTATAAAATCGACCATAGAACTTTGTACCACTGTAATTTATTTGGCCTCCATCTTCTTGTCATTGCACATTCACTGCACATCCAACAAGTATGTATCTTGCTTTACAAGGATAAAGTCACTTCATTGTCCTTTTCATTACAGTAACAGATAAGAATTCACTTGATTCAGTTTTAAAGCATCCACGGGTTGAATTTTGTTCAACGATAGCTATTGAGGAATAAATCTTTCAACATTAAAATTTCAGTATATACCTTATTCTTTGCCATTTGTAGTTGTATGCAAAAGATATTCAATTCCCATCCTTGTAAGGGATTTGATTATGCCTGTTTAAGGCCAGCATTTTGCATAAGAACAATGATTTATGGGAATTATGATCAAATTCTTAATAACCTGTATATAATTATAAAGTGTTTCTGGGTCCTTTCAAAGTGCTGATTTCTCTGCAATCAGTATTTCTCCTTAATAAAGGTTATTTTTAGTAACATGGACATGAATGTTCTAAGTAATTAGATAATGTGTTCTGCTGTTGCCAAAAGTATTGTATGGAAAAAATAAAATAAAGAACACACACGCAAACTTGGAAAACATTTCACACGATAAGGTTTCCAATTCTGGGAAGGGTCAAATAGTATTCTTGTTATTTAGAGAAAACCAGAGAAATATGGAACCTGTAATTTAATTATAGCAGACTTAAAAATAAGCAGACATGTTACACCAAACTTCATAAAATTGATTATTTTCTTGTTTCCTGATTGTTTTGCATGTCCTTGTTCACAAGAGATTAGGGACTAATAAACATAAGAGTTCCAACTATAGAAGGTGCTTCTTAATCTAAAACCTTTAGAGGCCTCAGAGGATAGGTTAATAAGTTCCTGTGATGTGATTGTTCACTATAGGACCACTACTCAAATTTCACTAAATGTTGATTGCTTGGATTTACACAAATTTTATTTTAAAAATATATTTTAATTTTATTAGAAATTTCTTGTGGATTTAGACATTTGACTTTGTTATGACAACCAATTAGAGACATATCAAATCAAGAAAATAATTGTGCTTTTGTCATTTCTAAGAGATGCAGAGCATTGAAAAGAGGCTTGATCTGGTGAAGAGTACATTAGTTAGCTTTGCTCTGTAGGTTGCCCCTCCACTACCAAAACAATTGATCACCGCCAACGGTGCATGTAGTGGTGGTTTCAATATGTTGATCCTTCTCTGTTGGACTGAAATGCATAAGATCTAAATCTTATGGCGTTGTAATGTGAGGGCTCAAGCAGAGACACTGGGTACAACTTAAAGGTAAATCTGTTGATTCCCCAGATGCATGCTCAAGTATGATAGATCTAGGAAAACCTTGTTCAGACTTTTTTGCAATGGTGTAGCATGGTGTAGGGACCATATCTCACTGGTTTGATTTCATAGTGAAGACCTTGATATCGCTGATGTAATTAGCATAAATATCTTGTACTTGATTCACCAATGTGAATCTTATCTGAGAATAAAACAAACAAAATTGATTAAAGGTGCATTGCCCTGTGGTGTTTGCTGAAGGAAACAATTAATTTGTGCTTTAGAAATGAGTTGCCTATGTGGTTGTCATGTCCCCTTCCAGTTGACATCTCTCAGAGCTTATGATTAGCCTATTATGCGACCCTCGTAGGCTGATAGGATGGATAGAGGGATGGAGCTTGGC
>VDFB02143421.1:225921-276190 GCA_007258455.2 Sequoia sempervirens | reverse complement strand
GGGTTTTCATTCTTCTTTTCATCTTGAGCCTTGAAAATGTTTCTTCAACACTTAGCCATTTTCTTGCAAATTTTCTCCTTCGAGATTGAAACTCATCTTCATCGTGCTTCCACTTCTAGACATCGTGCTCAGGCTTCAACGTTCCTCCTGCAAAACAAGCAAGGAGAGAAGCATTAGAATACTTCATGATATAAACTTAACTCACTCACCTGATCCTCACGCTCCAACTTTCAAGCGTTCATCGCCAACTTTGCGTTCAAACTCATGCCTTAGACAAACTTCATCTTTGAGAAATTCATTTCACCTGCTGGAGCTCTGATAACCTCGATTTTATTCATTTCTGACTCAAGTAAACTATCTTCACGAAGGATTGAAGCAAATCCACCTAGGCAGTTTCTTTCAAATTCATCGTCTGGAGAATCTTACCTTGAAAACACATTTTCTTCATTTTTGCCTTAGAAAATTTTCAAATTTCCCTTAGGAAATACATCAACCTGGTGCTCACTTAAAATCTTTATCCCAAAATCCTTGGCAAGTTGCGGAAGACCTTAAAATCAACTCCTCATCGATAAACTTCGATACCCAGAAGAAAATTTCCTCCAGAATGCTTCAAATCCATGGGTACCCAACGAACGGGTTCATTTAATTTTCTGGAATTTTGAACCTTAGAAAATATTCTTTCATCAAATTTATTCTCGTTCTTCGATCCCCTCCGAGAATTTTGCTCTGACTTGGAAAATTTGTATCAATTCTATGCAGCTGGCAATCACTGACTTCACCTCTGGCAACTCTGCTCATGTTTCAGGAAAATTCCATCACCTCTCTAGACTTGGGCATTTTTCTAAGGGAGAAAATATTTTGTGCCTTAGAAATTTTTTGAATTACTTCGAAAATCTTGCCTTAGAAAATTTTATATCCAACTTGATCAACTTTGCCTGTGAAAATATCAACCTCACTTAGAAATTTTTTTTTATGAAGGCGCCTAGCACATTTTATTCTCTAACACCACCTTGCATTTTACTTCACATTTGGAAAAATATTTATTTGAAGCCCCAACGCCTTAGAAGAAATCCTCACCACTTCATCTTATACTCCACCTTAGGCGCATAGCACACTTTGAGGAAAAATTAAAAACCACGCCTAGGCACACGCCCAGCAAAATTTCTCTAAGGCCCACCACCTTGGGCGCATTCTACACATGATGGAGGAAATTCAAAAATCACGCCCAATACTCTCCTTCACCACCTTGAGCGCCTAACACTTACCATCTTTCACCACGCTTTGGCAATATTTTTCACCTTAATTACCACCCTCATTCACCATTTACTATTTAAACATGGGCGCATTTGAGCCTATCCACTGGATGACTCTTCAACTTCACTTTTTGTCTTTACATGGCCCACTTTGGGCGCATTTTGCCATGCAAGAAGGATGAACTTTACTTAGAAATTTTCCTTGACTCTTTTATGAGGTGGGCGCATTTTGCACATAGAGGAGGACAAAAACTTTTGACTGCTTTGACCATTTGCTGCATGGGCGCAAATAGCATGGTGAGGTGGATGAGATTATAACGCCTTTTGACTTCTTTTCAAATCTTTGACCCTTTCCTTGCATGGGCGCATTTAGGCCATGGTGGAGGATGAAATACCAATGCCTTAGAAGAATTTTCAACAAGAAGCTTGAGGTGGGCGCATTTCTTGTCATGAGCAGGATAGAAAACTTTGACTCTCCTTTGACTTTTACACCTTGGGCGCATTTTGCCCCTGATGAAGGATGAAGCCCAACACTTAGAGAATTTTCAAATCAACTCCTCAAGGATGGCGCATTTGGAGGTGGGTGGCGGATTTTTGCACTTAGAAAATTTCTCAACTTTTTCTCTGAGTTCCCTTGGGCGCATTTAGACATGCCTTCAGGATGAAAAGAGTTGACTTTCATTGACCATTTCTAGCTTGGGCGCATTTTGGGGTGGCAAGAGGATGAACTCATTTCATAAAATATTTTTGATCATCTTGAAGGCAAGCATGGCGCATTTTGAGGCACCTGCAGGATGAAACTCAGACTTAGACATTTTCTCGACCTCTGCCAGCCTGCTTCATGTCCTGCTATTTATAGTAAGCCTCTTGATTTTCGTACTTCGGAAGCTCAGATTGCCATGAAATTTTAAACACTGGATCCTCGCGACCTCATTACCTTGCTGACACTGCCACTTTTAGTCACCCTGCTATTTATAGTAAGCCTTCTCACTTTTGCACTTCTGAAACTCAGATCAACTTGAAATTTTGAACGTAGCATCCTCATAGCTTCATTGACCTGTCAACACTGCCATTTTTAGCTGACCTGCTATTTTTAGCCCGCTTCCAAATTGACTTACTATAAATAGTAAGTGCTCCGTTTGACTCGAAATTTCACTAGCAAATAGCTTGAAGGATGCTGATCGCGATGGTTTACATCGGTTTTCGAAGATTTTGACTTTTGATGCCTATTTTTAGGCTCCGAAGCTGGAAACCCTAATTTGCATTGCATGCGTCCCAAATGAACTCAGTTTGCCTTCGTTTCTGCGGCACTGCGATCGGCTCGTGATTCTGAACTGCTGGGAGGCGACTGCCGGGACACACTTGCTAAAAATAGCAAGTTCCTTACTGAGTGAGAATCTCCGTTTGCATGTCACACCATCGCGAAGCTCTCGAAAAACCCATCAGGAATCACCTGACATGCAAAAGAAACCTCGACATGCAAAACCCTAAAAATAGCCTCGGAAGGCTGAATTCTGAAAGTTGTCATCTCACTTTGCATGTTACATCGTTGCGAAGGTCTTGAAAAACCCAGAAGGAATATGCAGACATGCAAAGAAAAACTCTGCATCGGCACCCTGAAATTCGTGCCGGAAGCCGGACTGCTAAAAATAGTAAGTCGTCGGTTTTTGCTCAAATTTTGCACGCGAGCAGCTTGATATACTCTGAATGCTGTGTGACGATCGGAATCTCAAAAATGTTGACGAATCGCTTGTAATCTCACACTTACTAAAAATAGTAAGTACCTCGGAATCTAATAAATTTTTGCAGAGAGCCTGCTGGAAGCATACTGACAAGAACGTTAAGCTCAATTTTTAATTTACTCACCCTATTCGACCTCAAATTGGTTGGAAAGACTCAAAACCCTAATTTCAGACTTGGCCAAATTTCACTTGTTCAAGTTCAAAGACGGGAACGTCCCTGGAATGCAGACCATAGAAAAGAGACAGACAGAGAGAGAGAAAAGAACCAAAGCCAAAAGACGAGAATGGAGCAAAAATTAGGGGTCCCCATCTGAATGGGGCGATGTGTGAAAAAGGTCACAACATTATCCCTCATCATAGTTTAGATTTTATTTCATGTATGTTAGATTAATGCAAGATTTGATAAGTATTGATTTGTGGTGAAACTTTTTGCTCATACTTTCTTTGAACGGATGATTTTTGTTCAATGCGTAAAGTTAGCCTGAGCCTACTTTGTGGATTCTTAACTTCTGTTTGGATAGTTATTGTTCGATCTTATGGTAATTATTCCTTACGTGAAAATCATAAGCACATCCCCTTGAAGATTGCACCCCCTTTGTGTAGTTGTCGTTGAGCGTGGCGAAACAAAGCGTGGTTATTTGTTTCACCGAGTCAATACTGTCTCTTGGATTCTTAGGAGTAGATTAGTGCTTCTGAACCCTTCTCCTTTTTCAGTTTGTTTGACCCATGACCCAAGCAATAGAGCTTCATCGTCTAGACCTTCATTGTGAATTGAACAAGCCTAGCGTAAGTCCCTTTGTGTTACCAGCATAATCACATCAAACCACAGAGCTTATCCGCACTCATCTTAAACATTGGAATTACCGTATGATCTTACTTGCAATCTTAGCATACGAGGTAGTTTTTCAAGAGGGGACAGAGCGTCTTTGGACTCTTTATTCTAGAATGTTTGTTGTGTCATAAAACACGCATCAACAGATAGTAGATCAGAGCAAAATAGGAATGAGATTTCCTTCCTCAATTCTATAACAATAAATACACTTCTGGGACAGTAGATTGTAGCAAAGATAAGCTTACAATATGTGATCAATCCAGATTGCATAGACAAAAGTTGAACAAACATTGAATAACAAAGTTGCAGGCAAAGTAGGCTCAACAATTTGTTATCACAACAATGGTTAAAAAGAAATGGGCAAGGCTGCTTTTATTTTATACACAATCAAGGAGTAGGGAACCCTAAAATCTCCTTGTTTTTAATAACTAGTCTTGCCAACATGCAAGATTTATTTCTAAGACTAAACAAAAGAAAACTAACAACAAACCAATTGCTAACATCTGTTAATTGAAAAAGCTCCAACTATACATTTGATATTTACAAAGAATAGATATGCATGAAAGAGAACAACCAGTTTAACTTGGAAAATTCATCAAGTTGACTGCTGCTTTTAATTCTATTCTTAGGAAACATTGCATGCTCCAACTGGTGGCTCACTCATTGATAACTTGGGAAACCATATCCTCTATAAAGTTGTTAACTGCCTCTTCATCAGAAACACTAATACTATCCAAAACAACGTATTGCTTTTCCAGCATCTCCTCACCATCTACGATCAATCTTAGAAATTATTTTATCTCTTCTGCTGCTTTATCAAATTTTGTTGATATTGCGACCACATGATTCATCTTGCCGACAATAGGATCACCATTAAAACTGTCATGGACGAGATTCTAAAAATTTGTTTGCACTTCATCGAGATCAAAGTAAGTGCCATCTTCATGACAATATGAACAAGGGATTTGTGAGACAAATGTGCTTATGAACTTGAGGGTATTAGCAACCTTCTGTCTATATTCAATCAATTCTACAATTGTTCTTTCATAGGTTTTTACTTTAAAGAGGTGTTGTTCTCTCCGAGCAAAAAGCTTCTTCTTATGCTCTTCTACAACAACTGAATCATAAGCCGTCCTCAAGTCGGAAATGACGATCTCAACTCTTGGTTTCCTTTCCGCTATATTCTGCTCAAACTCTTGAATCCCTGAGTGAAGATCATGCGTGTGGTACATCTCTACAAGTATAAATCTGCCCTTGGTGATGAATTCTTATACCCAATCTCTCATATGTTTTCTGCAGATGACCAACTGAATCAACTGATGTTGATCTGCAGGTGACTCTAGAATCTGTGGAAGCAATAAAGCGGCCTATGAAGTGCCATGAAGGATATTTTTAAATATACTTCTACAGTTGCCGAACCTCAGCCTTGAGGGCTGCCTTATCTTCTGTATCCTTCAACACTCATTCCTTCAGACTATCAGCCGCAACCTCAAAGAGATTTACATCAGTATGCTGGGTGCTTCTTCCAAGATTGGCCTTGACAACCTTGAAGTCATCAATTTCAACCTCATCAACATTTTTGTCCTTTGGAGGTGTGGAAAACTCAAGGATAATCTCGCAATTAGAACTCTTCTTCATATGAACTTGCTTCTTAAGTTTCTATTCTAGTGTGTCTTGGTAGACGCTATCAAGTTCTACAAAGTTCAACTGATAAGAAGGCTTCCTCCTCTTCCTACCCAACAGGTTCTCAAGCCAAGACGAGGAGTCTCTGCTAACTTCTCTGGGAGGATCAGTTCTAGCTCCAACAACTCTTGGTGGATCAATAGGTGTTGAGACGTTGCGAACTGGTGAATCGCCTTCTAAATATATATGAATAGGAGAAGGCCTCGGCGATGATGGAAGAACAAGAGATGGAGGCTCTACTTCAACTTGTGGTGTTAACTCAATTGGAACTTCTGGTGCATCTGCTAACTGTTCTTGTTGATTCACCCTTTCCTTTAAGCTCTTGATCATTTTGCTAATCTTTGATCTTTTGGAGGATTTCTCATAGCTTTCGCTCTCGGTTTTGATTTAGAAGAAGGTAGAGATGAATGAACTATTGGAGAATCTGCAACTAGAATAGCTAGCTTTCGTGTCCTTTTACTGCTCAAGAATACTCTTTTGTTCTTGATAATTCGGCTCGTTCTTTCCTCAATTGAGGTGCTATGTTTGGAAAACCAATCAACTTGTCGAAGTGGCTGTTGATCGACCTGATCTCTGGCATACGCGAGAAGTAGGGCTTCCCCATTATCATCTGACAAACCCTCCACATCTTCTGATAAGAAATCAGCCATCTATCGAAGAGTAAGTCTGGAGTAGTTGCACTTGCGCACTTTGAAATCATCTACACAATTAACCCAAAAATCTTCAACTGTAGGTACATGTGCATGATTCTGACCAAGACGAGCTACAAATAAACCCCAAGGATAATATGAACGTCTCTCCTTGAAAAAATTGAGGCCAAACTGTGACTTTTCATCACTCATCAACTTGGCATCAGCTGCCGATCTACATATGTATATGTTCATCTCAAACGGGAAACTAAATACAGTCTTGTGCCTGTTACGAAAAAATGTGTGAACTTCGTGTACTTGCCTTAGAAATTCCATGAATACTACCTCATCCATTGGATATCTTGGAAGCATGACTGGATCACCTAAAAAGCCATATACCCTTATGTAGGAGAATGTGGGAAATTGCATAAACCAATCAGCCCAATCCGCCATTACCAATCTGAAATCTGCTGAAATCCATATATGCAACTCATTATAAGATCTCACACCATATGCATCAGGAATACATCATTCACCCACTTGTAATGTTGCTTAGATTCTGAAAAATTTAATTGCTAGTAATGATCATACACATGCTGAGTACCCAAAGTTCCAACAGCATTCAAACCTCTAAACTTGCCTTGAGAGGCCATTAGATATACAAGGTACGATATCATATGGAATTCATGGGCCTTGAAGAACTCTTTCATCTGACAGTGGATACAATCACTGACTAATGCTGGCCAGTCAAAGTGTTTTGTTCTGTCAACAATCTGGGAAATGATGTGAAACATCCAAGGCTGGAATTTATTGACCTTTGCTTGACTTGTGACTCAGTTGAGCAAAGTAATCATGACTGAAAATTCTTCCTTGAACTCACCACGCCCAACATTCTTTGGAAAAGCGTTGTGCTTTTCTCTCAGCCACTTTTGTGCAACTTTTTTTCGGCACTTGTCCTTTTGCGCATACCACACCTTTTCACATTCTTCAACAGATACGATGAAGTTTTCCATCCATGGTGGTATTGAGAAACAGCTCTCAACATCATCCGGCCTGGGGCTGCAAATAATACACCCATCTACTAATATGATTTCTCGTGAAGTTGAATTGTAATGCTTGACACAAGCAATTACAAATTCAAGGTTCTGCACTAAGATGGGGATAGAAGTTGCTGTAAGCAACCCAAAATGATCAAGTTTCTTGACTGCAATGTTTCTTGTGTTCTCCAAAGCACACAAATCAAACACTAGATGAACATGATGCAAATCGGTTTCAAATGTTCTTAGGTAATCATGGAGCAAGACTGATTTGGTCCTGATTTTTGTGCGAGAGAACTGCATGTCTGAAAACTTGAAGTTTGACTGTAAACACACCTATGTTCGAACAACCTTCTAAAAATAGATTTACTGATTCTAAAATAGCAGATTTCCTAAAAAGTAGTTGAGATCTAGGCTTTGTAGATAATCATGTTCTGAACATACCCAAATTTTTAGATTTTGAAAAATTTGACTTTTTCCAAGCATGCAAGATCTCCTAAAAAATAGAGGTCAACATGCAAATTTTCCAAAAAAAGTTGAGGTCTGAGTTTTGTAGACAATCTCGTTCTGAAGAGACCCAAATCGTCAAATTTTGAAAAAATTGAGGATTTCCCGAACATGTGCGAAAAAGTATATTTTCTTGAAAATATAAATTTTTCCAATTTTCAAGAGTAGTAAAAGGAAAGTAGACCCAGATCGATGAAAATTGAAAATTATGACCACCTGTTTCTGAAATGTGATGCCCTAGAAAAATAGACCATGAAAAAGCACTGTGTTTGAGCCTCCAAATTTTGATGAGAAGAAAATTTTATGTTTCTTCCTTTGAAAGACAACTTATAAATTCTTTAAAATGAATGCTAAAAGCTTTCTTAAATAGGGTTTGGAGATAAAAAGCGCTTTAATGGAAAACCCTAAAATTTTGGAGTCTATCATGCAAAAATATCTGACTTCGTTTGCATCGAAACAGAGAATTCCTCTTTTATAGGGCAGAAAAAGCATGCACATGAGGATGTTTTCGAAAAATTTATAAGGCAAGAAGGCTTGGATACCCTCCTTGAAGAAAGGCGTCTGGGTTCACCAGAATTAGTCAAAATTCCATAATTTTCTTGTTGTCCCTGAATGTAGCAATGTTGAATATGAGGTCTTCATTCAAGATGAAGATGTGACCTTTGACATTAGGGATAATGTAACTAAGTTAGAATACTTCACATGGGACCAACATGCTGAGAAATCCATTATTGAGAAGCCACACATTTGTTTGGAGAGTGATACTCCTGTTGCTCAATTTGGTAGTATGCTTGAGCTTCAACGCTTTTTGTTTGAGGTGCATGAAGAAGAGATTCCTTGTGTAGATCAAAGAGTAGATACTGCATACTTTGCATCACCATGTGAGCTAGAAACTTTTTCTTTTTGTTTCAGTTCATGCAATGAGGAGGTCAACGGTCATGGTATTGACCTATCCTTTTGTGAGGAGAGTTCTCTTCCCTCTACAAAAGGTTTGCTTTTAAATATTGACCTGCCTTTAGAAGGTGTTGTTGTATGTTCACTTGAGGCACCAGTGTTAGATGAATTTGACACTTGCATCATATGGTTCCCTTGCAATGGAAAAGTCTACAGTGAAGTGATCCTCCACCTTGCAAGCATCTTGTGCAGTTACATGCATGTTGGTAGTGGTTTTCAGTGGTTGTAGTTGGGCGAGGTCTGCAACTATGGTTTGAGGGAGATCAGTGTTAGTTTTAGATCAGATTTAACAGAAAGCAGAAAAGTAAACATAGAACAATGAACACAAAATTTTATCCTGGGAAAACCCTCCTACTCGAGGGAGAAAAACCCAACAACATTTGTACTAAAAAAAGATCAAATACAACAGTGCAAAACTAGCACTTGAGAATCAACCAAGTTAGGCCGAGTACAAAATATAACCCAACACTGAAGTATTGCAAACTTATGAGCAATTGTAATCCTCCTTTTTGAGCAGTGAACCTTCTTCTTGAACAAGGAATAGCGAATGACTTGAATCTATGTTAAATGAGAAGAATCCTCCCTTTACTTATACAAATCCACCCAATATAATTCTTGCTTTTTGATGAGGCCGACCTAGCAAATATATGATTAAATTCTAACTTGATTTTTCTCTAGAGTCGACCTAGCTTTTGGATTACCTCCCGAAGCTACCAAAACATCAACACTCCCTCTTAGCTAGGGAGGTATAGCAGAGTCTTTCTTGAGTCCCACTCAAGGGTCTTGTCATGGATTCCCTCAACATGATGTCCACAATGGCTACCTCCAATTTTGAGAAGCACAACTCAGTCTCAGAGATGTGATTTGTACAAGGGCTTTAACCTCATATTTCTCAGTCTCAAAGAAATATACACTACAAGGACTTTCCTCTCATATTTCTCTGTCTTGGAGAAATATACACTACAAGGGCTTTCACCTCATATTTCTCCTTCTCAGAGAAATATACACTACAAGGGATCTCACCTCATATTTCTCCATCTCAAAGAAATATACATTACAAGGGCTTTCACCTCATATTTCTCCGTCTTAGAGAAATATACACTACAAGGGCTTTCACCTCATATTTCTCCGTCTCTGAGAAATATACATTACAAGGGCTTTCACCTCATATTTCTCTGTCTCAGAGAAATATATGTTACAAGGGATTTCACCTCATATTTCTCCATCTCAGAGAAATATACGTTGTGACAGATCAGTCCGTCGTTCTATCCATTCTCCTATCATAGGGAGAATATCTTGATGATGTTGTGACTCCCTTTGGAGCTGGATTGTTTTTCTCAGCACCATTTCTGATCCTCCCATACTTAACCTGATTTGAGTGGATTCTTCAAAACTACTCTCTCCACCACTGTGAGAACCCTGCTTTGGCTTCCTTCACAGAGTTGATCCATCCTTTTGATACAAAACCTTCCATGTTTCTTGGTCAAGTTCAAGCTACTCAGACTTCTCATCCAAGTGCCACCACAAACACCTTTTCTGCACCTTCTGTAGTACTAACTCCCAATTGAACTCAGCTCCAAGTGCCTGCATCAACCTTCTAACCTCCTCGTCCAAGGTTGCCTGTAGTGCTTTCCTCTGAACATGTTCTTTCTTTCGGCAACTCCAATTTGTTGAACACATAACTCCCTCTTGATCCCTGCCTCAATGCAGAAATTCTGAAATTCTCTGGAAGTGTACTCCCCTCCATTGTTTGATCTCAGAACCTTAATTTTACTGCCCTTAAGCTCAAGAGTATGCTTATCCTCTTCATCTTTCTCATGGCCCCCAAATTGCTCAACAACCACAGTAATTAGAGAACAACAAATCTTGATTCGTTGAACACCAACAATTCAATTAAATGCTTCCAGCAATAACCTAGATTCAAACAAATGCTCAAACTATTTATTATGAATGTATCGCATAATATTATTACCAAGTCACAACATCTATAGGAGTATGGCCTAGAAGGTCCACTGACAAAAAAAGTAGAGTAACTTGAGGGTCCTGTTGTGACCTTTTCACACATCACCCCATTCAAAATGGGGACCCCCTAATTTTTGCTCCATTCCTCATCTTTTGGCTTTGGTTTTCTCTCTCTCTCTTTTTGTCTCTTCTTTTGCTTGTCTTTCCGGGGATGTGCCTGCCATTGAGCTTGAACATGAAATTTTGGCTAAGTTTGAAATTTAGGGTTTTTACTTTTCTAGTCAATTTGAAGTCAAAAGGGAGTGAATAAATTGGAATTTGAGCCTCACGTTGCAGTCAGTATGCTTCTAGCAGGTTCTCAATTAAGTTTCATCGAATTCCGACAACTTACTATTTTTAGTAGGTGTTCAATTTGGGGCATTCTCTCAGCATTTTGAAGTTCCGATCGCTACATTGCATCCAGAACATGTCAAGCTGCTTGTCTGCAAATTTTGAGCTAGAACGAACAACTTTCTATTTTTAGCAAGTTCACCTTCAGGAGCAGATTTTAGGGTTTATATGCAAAGTTTTTCAATGCATGTCTAGAGATTCTTTCTGGGTTTTCTAAAACCTACGCAGTGATATAACATGCAAAATGAGACGATGACTTTCAAAATTCAGCCTTTAGAGGCTATTTTTAGGGTTTGCATGTTGAAATTTTCTTTGCATGTCTGAACATCCCTTGTGGGTTTTTTGAGGGCTTCGCAGTGGTATAACATGCAAACTGGGATCAAGACTTTTTCAAAATATGTCTTCAAAGGCTATTTTTTAGGGTTTGCATGTCAGAGTTTTCAGCGCATGTTGAGTGATTCTTTATGGGTTTTTCAAGAGCTATGCAGTGATGCGACATGCAAGGCGAGATGATCAATTTTCAGAGACTTACTATTTTTAGCAGGTCCATTCCGGTAGCTGCCCAGCACATTAGGATCACAAACAGGGCAAAGTGCAACAAAAACGGAGTCAAATGGAGGTCATTTGATAGGCATGCAAGTCAAATTAGGGTTTCCAGCTTCGGGACCCAAAATGAGGGGTAAAATGCCAGAATTTTCGAAAACTGGTGTATCCCACTGCGATTAGTATCTTTCGAGCTATCCACCGGTAAAATTTGAAGGCAATCGAAGCACTTACTATTTATAGTAAGGCGTTCTAGAAAAAGGCTATATATAGTAAATCAGCAACAGGCGCTAGTGTGAACGGGCAAGTCTACTGATGAGGGTCACGACATTCAAATTTCAAGACAAACGGAGTTGGGGAAGTATCAAAATCAGGCAGTTGCTATAAATAGTAAACCACCTTCAGAAACATGCTATAAATAGTAGGTTAGCTTGTGACGGTAGTGTGAACAGACTAACTAGGCCATGAGGACCCTGTGGTTAAAATTTCAAATCAATCCAAGCTTTAGAAGAGGGAAAACCTAGAACTTACTATATATAGTAAGGCATGAGCTGGCAGAAGGAATGAGAAAAAAACGCCTAAGTCTGGAGTTCATCCTGCTCATACCTCAAAATGCGCCTGTCTTGAAGCTTGCTTGAAAAAAAATTCTAAGTGATGAAGATAAGTCCACCTGGACCCCCCAAATGCGCCCATGGCTGGTGAAGGTTGAAAATTTTGCTAAGTCTGAATCTCGTCCTCCTCCACCTCTCAAATGCGCCCTCAAGCTTGAAAAGTTGATGGAAAATATCTAAGTGTTGGACTTAAGTCCACCTCCACCATCAAAATGCGCCCAAGGAAGGAGGAAGCCATAAATATTTTCTAAGGCATGAAGTTTGTCCACCTCCACTCCTCAAATGCACCCTCAAGCTTGAAAAGTTGATGAAAAATTCTTAAGTGTTGAAAATATTCTACTCACTGCTTCAAATGCGCCCAAGGAGAAATAAGTTGATGAAAAAATTCTAAGGCAAAGAGATAAGTCCACCTCCTACCCCTAAATGCGCCCATGCAAGGTGAAGATGATTAAAATTCTAAGTTTGAAGATAAGTCCACCTCATGTCCCAAAATGCGCCCATGCTAGGAAAGATGATGAAGAGGTCTTAAGGCATTCAAGGTAAATCCTCCAGCACATGCCAAATGCGCCCAAATGGGCTAGGAAAAGGACAAAAATAGTTGACTTCCACCTTACCCCTTTGAATGCGCCCAAGATGGAATAAAGGTTGTTCCTCCCCCATGTATGAAATGTGCCCAGGTGAAGGTAAAAATGGAAAAGGTTACCAGGGCATTGATGTCAAACAAGGTGAAGATGAGTAAAAGATCACTAAGGCATGGTTAAATCCTTCACCATAGCCTAAATGCGCCCAAGTCTAAGGTGAAGGCAGGACGTGCTAAGTGGAAATTCCCTCTCAACATGCTATATGCGCCAAGGTGCAAGTGAGATGAATAAAAAATGACTAAGGAAGGCGTAGAAGTTAATTCCTTCTTGACATGTGAAATGCGCCCCAAAGATGTTGGAGATGGTGGCCTTCTAAATGGAAAAATATATAAGTGTTGATGAAAATTCCTCACCACAGGTGAAATGCGCTAGGACTGAAGATGAATGGAGAAAAATTTTCTTATACAAAAATTCAAATTCCTCCTTGATGCCTAAATGCGGCCATGCTAGTGATATTATTTGAAATTTTTTCTAAGGCACAAAATTTCACCTTTAGAGAAAATACGCCCAGGCCTGTAAGATGATGAAATTTTCTAAGGCATGAATAAAATTGGCAAAGATGAGTTAGAAGGTGCCAGCTTCACGAAGTTGATGAAAATTGTCAAGACAGAGCAAGAAAATTCGCCCAGATATGAAGGATGAGAATAAATTTAATAAAAAATATTTATCTAAGGTTTAAAATTCAAAAATTAAATGTACCCCTTCGTTTGTAGACCCATGGATTTGACGCTTTCTGAAGGGAATTTTCTTCTGGGTATCGAACATCTTTGACAAGGAATGGATTTTAAAGTCTTCCACAGCTCGGCAAGGATTTCGAGATGAAAATTTTGATCGACACTTGAATAATGAATTTTCTAAGGGGAAAATTTAAAAAATTTCTAAGGCAAAAGGAACAAAATGTGTTGTTGAAATAAAATGCCTCAGATGATGAATTTGAAGTTGGTTGCCTAGGTGAATTTGATTGAATTCTTCATGGAAATAATCTTCTTGGGCAAGAGATGGATGAAATCAGAGTTGTCAACACTCCAGCTGGTGAGGTGAATTTCTTGAAGGTGCAATTGAAGTTAGAAAAATGATTTAAAAATGCTAACTACACCTTGACTAGTGAAGTGAATCTTTTGGAAATTCTAGAAGGTCAAATATTCCTGATGTCGGGTGACAAATGTTACTGCTGTCAGAGGAGGGAAATTCGAATTCCTGCATGTTGATGTGTGTTTTATCATCCACCAAACATTCAGAATAAAAATGTCCAAAGACACTTTATCCTCTCTTGAAAAACCACCGCGTATGCTAAGATTGCAAAGAAGATCATATGGCGATTCCAAGGTTTCTTTAGTCGGGTCTCGACGTGTGGATAAGTTCAATGGTCGTTGTGATTTGCTGGTAATGAACAAGGGGACTTACGTAAGAATATCTTTGCAAGTTCAGGACTTAGGAGATGTATCATTGAGGGCTCTTAGTTGGGACTTTCAATGGATCTCAAAAAAATGGCAAAAAGAATAGGGTTTAGAGAGTCTAATCTAAGCCTAAGAAATCAAGAGACAGTAAGGACTTGGTGAAGCGAAATAAACCACATTTTGTTTCGCCTCCTGTTGGACAACATACGCAAAAATGGGTGCAATCTTCAAAGGGGTTGTGAGAATGATATTCAAACCTCGGATAAGGTTGAAGTTAGGCTTCCACACTTAGGAGCTCAGGCTAACTTTACGCATCGGATGAAAATCATTCATCCGAAGAAAGTATGAGCTACACTTCACCAATGAGTCGATACGATCAATCTTTCATTCAATTTAACAACTTTTCAAAGCAAATTCTATTTAATCTAACTTTAATTCTAATCTATGGCGGAAGATAATATGTAACCTCGCTTACTATTCAACAATAAGAAGTGATTCAAGGCAAATCATGCTCAAGAGCTTTTATCATTCAAAATAGTCTCAATGCGACAATATACATAACAAGTCTCCACACAAAATGAAAATGAGAGAGCACTAGTTTATATAGAGCTCCAAAAATGAAATAGACGGCCGAGATTTAAACAAGATTAACGGCCCAGATTGTTACAACCAAACCCTAATTAGGGTTTCCCAAAACAACAAGAGTTAACCATCAGAAAACTATCAGAAAAGTGGCAGTTCCAGCTATAATCAAGGAGAGGCGTCCTTATCCATTTGAGTGGCATTGTGCTTGGCGAATCTGGACACTACGGCAATGACTTCGTCCATCGTGACAGGAGGTAACATGCTGATCCGGAATTCTAGTCCGTCCAACTTCTCGGCGCATCTGGCAAAGGTACTTTCCCAATCTGCCTCCCGCTTCTCAAATTCCTTTCGAATGGATGAGAGTCTTGCCACTCTCGTGAAGTCCTGCTTCGAAAACGGTCCAGTGGTCGAGAAGAAAGTTTCTTGAACTTTTTGCTTCAGTCTCTCTAACTGCATGTCGTTCTCCCGGATGACTTCACGGTCGAACACATCTGTAGTTATCATGCACATCTTCTCCTGGATTTTCCTGACCTGTTCTTCAATTCCAAGCCCATCGATTCTCGCCTTCTCCAATACTTCTTCTCTTATTGTCACTGCCCAAAACCAGTGATGAAAATCATATGCTGCCCCTGCAGCAATCACCCTTTTATCAACTAACTCCTCCCTCGGAGTGCTTTCAAAATTCTAAGGCTCGGAATAAGCCTTTCTTGCATATCCGGGATACCATCCCATGTCTCTGCCATATCCATCAACCTAGAAAGAAACGAAGAGGTTCGTCCATAAGCAAGCGCCAACCTCTCCATGAACAAGGCCGCTTCCGTGCCTTCACTTGCCATCCAGTCTTGCGCTTCCCTGGCTGTCACCATTCCATGCTCAACTTCCTGAGTCATCTCCTGTGATGAATTGAGGAGAGGAGGAATAGTTGCATTGCCCTGATCAAGTGGCTGGGTCAAATGATGAATATATTCTTTGAGACGTTCGACCTCCTTCTTGTACTCCTTCTTCTTGGCCACTTATTTTTCCAGTCTCGCTTTGATGGTCGAGACGGAATTATCTAACTCTTCTACTTCCTGACCTTTCGAGGTCGGACCAAGGTCAACAGTGGTGATAGCATACTCCTGCGGAGTGATTTCGTCCTGTGGCTTGTCCACTGTAGGTACTGCAATGTGCACGGAACGGTTACCTGTCTCGTTCCTCTGGATGGTGGAAAACTTCTTGGCGGGCTTCTTGGTAGCAACTTGTTCTAATCTTGCCAAGAAATCGGCAGTATCGTCCTCTTCTTCCTGTTGAGCCTCAGCAGGCACCTGGATTTTCATTCTTTCCAACAGCCAGTCTGGAATGGTCGACTGTTCGATGCCATCCTCTACTTGAACTTCCTCCTCATTCGGAACATCCACTATCCCTCTGAGGGCAGAAATCATTCCTTCCTCTAAGTCATTGTCCCGGGCTTCTATGTCATTGTCTGAACCTAAAATCTCTGTGCCTGTTGGTGATGCAGGCTCTTCATCATCTAATTGGATAGGTTCATTGTTCACTTCCTGAGCTGCAAGAGGTTCGAGCATCTCAACCAAGGAGTCGTCTATATTAGCCACCAAATGGTCAACATTCCTGGACGCCGCTGACCGAGAAGGTCCTCCTTTATGCTTCTTGGAAACAGGTTCTGCACTTGGCACTATTTCTTTTCTTTTCTCTCCGATACCGGCCATGTCTTGATGGGATGCCCCAGCATTAGAGGAATATGACTCTAATTCGCTCAACAGATCATATGTGAGCATGATTCCTTTTTGTCTCAATTCCTGAACATGATCATCAACCCACCACTGAGAATATTTCGTCACTGGCCTCATTAGGGTGGCTAGGTCTGCGTGCTCTGGCTCTGACCACTTCACTGGAGGGAGAGGTCGGCTTTCCTCAAAGCGAGGCTAGACATGGTTTCCATCGTCTTGTAGCTGGTCAGGCACTCGACAGAACTCGATTGTTCTCATGAAATCCACGGACATCCTGGACCACATCTTCCGTCTGATCTCGTATTCATCGGCAGCATTTGCCCAATAATCCTCCAGTTCCGTTCTGTGCTTATATCTTCTTCCTTCCACTGTCCGGATGTTATGATGTGGGTCATAATTGACCCTGGACTTGTATGCCGTGAAAGGGTACCATTGGATCTCCAACCGTGCACTCTCAGCTGCTTGGGCGGATGGGCAGTACTCTAGCATGTTCCCGATGAAGAAAGGGAATGTGACGGACGCTTTCTTGGTCGGCCTCTGAATATTCTGGTACTCTTCTAATTGTCTCAAAACCTCGAGCAATACCATCCGATTAGTCGGATAGATAGGCAATTTATAGGGATTTCCAGTAAATCCCTGGATCCTAATATATGTGAATTTAGGGAACTGGATGAACCAAGACCCATATTTGCTGATAAGACTTTTTGCTTCATGGCTCAGCCTTTGGTGCACTCCTCCCTGAAGCTTTCTGGTGATATGCATTAGGAATGCATCATGCACCCTCCTGAAGTGAGTCTTCTCCTTCAACTGGAGCTGAGGATAGCAGTCGTAAGGCTTGAGCTCGTTCTCTCCGTTGCCAATTTTGCCTTTGCAGATCAATCCTGGATATTTGTATGATCTGGCCAACAGGTATATCACATATGAACTCATGTGAAAAGACTTGGTCTCTTCAAGGTTGATCAGTTGCTCATGGAGGTTGTCACTTATCATTCGTGACCAGTTGAACATTTTGACTCCAGAGGTGACTTCGTCGATGAAGTAGTACATCCAGCTCTCAAAGAAGGCGCCCTGCGGATTGCCTGCGATCCTGTTCAGCATCAGCACGATATCTCCAAAATCTTCCTTGAAATCGTGCGGCGAGGTCTCTTGGGCATCTTCTTGATTGATGGTTTTGGCTTGTCCATCCACACCTTGTTGACTGTGGTGGCGCACAAATCTGACTTGCTGTCATATAGCATTTTGGTTTCTTCTTTGGTCTTATAGACCGTTCTTGAATGCTCAGGGATGCCGAAGGTTTCTTGGAATTGCAACTTCGTTCAAATGTGCCAAGATCCTCGTCCGTCAGGCGATAATCTGTCTTTTTGGGCATCATAATGGCGCGAGCACATTCCACCATTAACTCTGCACAATCCATTGCCGGAGGGAATCCAGCTGCTTGGAATATCCCGTTTCTGACCATTCTTCTGGCTATTGCCGTGGGAAGTCCCTTCTGACCGTATACTCTTTGCTTGAATTCGTCAAAGTCCACATGTCCGAGGTCAGTGTCCATGACATTCTTCCACTTTGAGATGACCTTGGTCTCCTTCTGAGCACCCTTGTTGGCGAACTTCATTTTCAGCTTCCGATAATACTCCTGCCGTGTCCGTCAACCTGCAGTCATAATATTAACATTAATAAAAAGACTTTTAAAATTATTAAAACCTCGTGCCTTGGATTTGAAAATTTGACTTTCAGCTGTTCAAATAATTAAAATATTGCGAAAAAGCAAGCTGAAAGTGACTTCGATGGAGTTGAAAATTCTTGCCAGAACTTCGTCAAGATGACAGGGCATAAAAAGATAGCAAATTTAATTGATCAATCACCAAACCTCAGAGAAGGATCGTTAAATGCAAATCAGATTTAAAAATCTGATTTTTTTGAAAAGTGCGCCCCTCTTCAAGAAGAATTCAGCTTTGAATAAATCTCTTTTTCTCTTCCCGCGAAAAATTCCTCAACATAACACTGCTTCTCCCTCTGGGAAAATTCGACTTTGCTTATGGACGAATTAATTGCCTGACAATTTCGAGAAAGAATAAATTTCTCTTCAGCTGTGTGTGAAAAAATGAGTTGCTGAAACTCATTATAATGCTGAAGGATTGAATTCGATTTAGCAACTGCCATCTTTCTTCTTGATCCTCGATTTGTTTTCATTTTCCAAACAGGCAACTTTCCTTTTATTTTCCGACAAGGCTCAGTCTCGAACTTATCCGGACAAATCTCCTTGATCTTCAAAAATTCGATTTTTCATTTAATGCTTATCTTTGATTTTTCGAATTTTTAAATAAACGTTAAATTTTTTAATTAAATTCGTGATGAATTTAATTTTTCTCGCTGGATTTCATCTTTGCCTGGCATACTTCATTTTCTTCTGATTCGTGTCTGGCAAATTTGATTCCGTCCAAGGTATTTTTAAATTCCAAATAGTTGAGAATTAATTATTAAAATATTAAAATATTTTAATTAATTCCAACCCGTTCGTCTTGGACCCATGGCTATCTCGATTGTTCTTCCGTTTTTCTTGGCTGAGAGTGTATTTTCCGATTTCGTCCTTAATTTCGTCTAGCCAAACCAAAATTCAAGCCATTCCGTCAAAGATTTCATTGCCAGATCCTCATTTTTCTTTGCCGAAGCGAGATTTTAAGCTTCTTTTGCTCTGCCAAAGTCAAATATTTCCTTGCTCGGTCGAATTTTTCTAGGCAATATCCTTGTCCGAATGTCTTTGCCGGTTGAATTTTCCTGACGTCTGACATATTCTTCATCCTTTTGGTCAAGGACGATCCTTCCTTTCCCTTTACCTCGTGCATTTTTCTCTAGCCAAAGTTGACAATTTCTTCGCCTTTTCCATACTTAGGCAAATTTTGCCTCTTTTTCCCTCATCGTGTTAGGCATATTCCGTTCCATTCTTCGCCATATCCCAATCCTCTTTAGCATTTGTCCTTTCAATCTTGGCATTTGTCCTCTCAAAAATGTCCGGATGTCTAGCCGAAATCTTCATTTCTTATCCATTAGCCTCTATACTTAGGCGAATTCTCGAACTTTTCTTTGGATTTGGCCTTGACACTTAGCCAAAAATCTTACCATCTTATCATCTTGGGCGGACTTCCTTGACATCTTGGACGAACGTCATGGATGTCTTTGCTATTTTACCAACTTCTTCCAAGTGCATGGTGGACTTCTCTTAAGTCTTTGGGATGAGCATCTTGGACGTCCCTTTTTTCTAGGGCGAATTCCCTTAACATTTTAGCATTTGTTCATCCTTTGGAAAGGATTTTCCACCCTTTTAGGCTCTCACACTTAGCATATTTCGAAATCTCCCTCTTGGTAGGCATCAACACTTAATGAAGTTTTAATTTTCCTCTACTTTGCATGCTTAGGCGGACTTTCCATGACCTTCAGCCAAGTCCCACCTTTCAAGGGCAGACTTTGAGGGTCTTTGGGATGTCTCTCTTTGAAGATGGCGGACTTTGAGATCTCTTAGCACATGCAGGGCGGACTTTGAAGGGGATAAGGACATACCTCAAGATGCAAAGGCGGACTTTGAGACCTCTTAGCACATGCAGGGCGGACTTTGAAGGGGATAAGGACATACCTTCAAGCTTAAGGCGGACTTCCAAGGGGTCTAGGATGGAGATGGCGGACTTCATGAGATGCAAGGATGATCATCCAAGCACATGGCGGACTTCCTTGGTCTTTTGGACGTGCTTCAAGATGCAAGGCGGACTTTGAAGGGGTCAAGGACGAACCTCAAGATGCAAGGGCGGACTTTGGAGCATACATGGACATGCATCTTAAGCTTAAGGCGGACTTTGAGACCTCTTTGACATTTTTTATCCTTCCTCAATCCTTCTTCCATGGCGAATTCTCCAGATTTGAACAGATTTCTCACAAACTTCACCATTTTTTATTTGATTTTCACGATTTCACCTTCAGATCTGATTGATCTTGAACTGGTTTTGACTGGTTTTTCCAGATTTTTGAACGTTTTTGGTCTGATTTTCATGTTTTTTGAACTTTTTTTGCAAATTTTTCAAATTTTTCAAATTTTTACTTTTTGATTTTCTGAGAGTTCTGGTGAGTTTTTCGAACTTCTGAGTGCGTTTTCAGAACTCGGGACCCTTCTAAAAATAGAAACTTTCCAAAAATAGAAACTTTCTAAAAATAGAAAAAGCAACCCTAAAAAATAGGGAACCCTGTTTGGTCCAAAAATGCCAAAAATGAAAAATCGAAAAAGCAACCTTTCCTAAAAAATAGGAAGTCTCAGAATTGGCCGAATTCACAGTCGATCTTCATCTTTTGGGCCTTCTGAGCACTTCCATGACGTCTACGCACTGATTCGAGCATGGATTCCCGACTTGGCTCGGATAACTCTCGGCAAACCGACTGGAAACTCTAAGCAAAGTGATCTCTCGTAACCGTTGCAAGGAGACAAAACCCTAAAAACTAGCAGGCAACTGGGGGTCCCCATCAGTGATGGGGCGATGTGTGAAAAGGTCACAACACTGCAGAGGAGTAGTGGAAATTTAATAAACTGGCTAAAGATAGCTTCTTCTAGAATTTGACTCAGCTATTTGAGTTGTGAAGTTCATTCATTTTTCTCCATCAGTTGAAGAAGTTCGATTCTAGCTCTGAAGTAAAGAATTGCAGTGCAAGCTAAAACTTGGTGCAGAAGTTCGATTTGAAGTAGAAGAGGAAAGTGAAGATGAACATTGGAGAGCGAATTTGAAGAAGTCTAAGTGCTAAGAAGTGGCTAAAGTGAAGTTGGCCGATTTTCTCTTAAGTAGTGAAGTTGCTGAGGCTTGCTTGGAAAATTTTCTAAGTCTTTCTAAGTTCGAAGTTGCTAAAGAAGTGTTGAGGTTTGAAGTTAGAATTGCATGTTGAAGCTCCTCATTTTTCAAAAATCGACTGGCAGCCCCAATGTGGTTCTATTTTTCTAAGTTAAATTGCTGATGACTTTGTTGTTTTTGCAAGATGGCTGAAGTAAGAGCAACTGGTAGAGATAGTAATGCTGCGTCTAGGCAGGCTGTTATTAAGAAGCTGAGCAAGTCATTCTTGCCAGAGTCGAAATTCTCTTCGAAGGTGGGCAAGTTGGCTGACACGAATTTGGGTTCTTTCAACATGGAGGCTTTCAAAAGTCGAATGATGGGAGTTGGAAGCCATCGTCCTTTAGTTACTTCGCACAATATTGTTCGAAGTGGGCTGTATGCAGCTGCTGGTTTTTCATTGGCAATTCAGTGTCCAGAGCTAATTATGGAGTGTGCTAACTGCTACGACCCTGATCACAGGTCTATTGTCTCACCTGATGGAAGATTGTTCGCCAACCTCACACTTGCAGCTATCGGCGAAGCATTTGGAATTCCATCACATGAGAGGATGATCTACAAGACAAGAGAGCATGCTGAGCGGATGTATGCTTCAACATTTGAGAGATGTGCTGACATGATCAACGCTCGCTGGATGAACAAGCCCAAGCCCTCTCGCACGAAGTTTCCGAAGAAGATAATATCAGATGATTTGAAGCAGGAGTACTGTGACTTGATCATGATGCTCAGCATGGTTGGAGGTTGTCCTCAAGCATTTATCTTTGAGCCATGGATGTTCTATTACATCAACCTCGTGCTGGAAGGCAAAGAGCATATCAACTGGGCGGTGATGATCAGTGACAATTTGCATGAGCAACTCCGGAGCTTGAGGAGGACAAAAACATTTTACATGGGCTCATACATTGTGTACATGTTGGCTTGTATGACGAAGTACAGGGGAATATCCTACAAGGAGCCAATTGGATGTGGCTCTCATCAGTTCAAGATCCATGAGGCTTGTCCACAGCTACACCTGACAAGCACGTCCAATTACAAGCGAGTCAATGATGCCTTCACCATGCATATAACGAGATCACTTCAGCAAAGAGCCCATCACAGGATCTCGAAGGAAGCTCAAGAATTAATAGAAAGGTATGGGTGTGTTGATGTGATTTTTGTGACCGTACCAATCAGTAGAACAAAGTAATCCGAAGGCTACTCCATTCTCTCTTGATCAAAGAATTTTGTGCGCTAAGATTGCTGGAAAGATCGCACGTTCAACTCCAAGGTTCCGAAATGCTTTGGAATACCCTCAGTAGGTTCGTTGTGATATGCTGTTTTTACGAGAGGACTTACACAATTGTTCTTAAGGTTTTGTAGCTAACAACAGATAGATGATTGGAAGGGAATTTATGCAATTCGAATGATTTGGCAATAAGGTATGTTTTCCTAAAACTAACGAGAAATAAACTAAATTGAAATGAGTGTAAGGGTAAGAAGGTTCTAGATTCTATTCTAAGGCGGGACGTGGGATCAATCTCAACAACTTCAACCAAACTCTGCTCCACTTCACGCTGGACAGCTTACACAAAGTTGGTGCAATCTTCAAGGGGATAGTAAGAAATTTTCAAGCTACAATCCGACACCAAGATACCGTCAAGACGACGCATACCAAGATATGAATTGCAACTAAAGTTAGGCTTATAAAATTCTCCAGTTGACCACGCAAGGAAAACTTGTCGTCAGTAAGCTGCTAGTGGTATGGACTAAAACGAAGTTGCCTCGATTGACGCCACAAATCCACAACTAATATCTGCTTGCATGAAATGAAAATGCTACTTTAAACTACTTTACGCTACTTGGAATAGAAGGGATGAAGAAACCTTGCTAGCTATCCATAACAAAGATGAATTTCACCATCAATGAAAAGATCTTCTATTATGAAAGTTTTACACAACAATCTCTTACAAAAGTTTTCAAAGGAAAACTTTCCTCCTCCAAACTATGCTAAGCTATCAAACTATCTCTCTGCTCTAACAAAATGTCTACTCTCTGATCTAGTCTCTACTATCTACTGTATACAAATGAGGACTCCCCCTTTTATAGTTGGCCAAGTCTAGTGGACGGCTCAGATTACAATCGGCTGGATGGCCTAGATCGAGCCACCTCAGCCCTAAACAAGATTCACCATAAAAACCGCCACAAAGAAGAGTGGGGTAATAAATGAACAATTAATGGCCACCATCTTCTAGAAGATCCCTGTTCATAGACGCGTTCACATTATTCCTATTCCGACTGCAAACTGGATAAGTCTGGTGAACCTTGCTTCAATTTCTTGGACTAGCACAACAGGCACGTTCTCAATATGAAACTTCAAGGCTGTAACTTTTTAACCTGTTTGACAACACCCAAGCCTTCATCCTTTTCCTTCATTCTGAACTTGGAAGATTCTCTTGTCTTGGATTCAATTGTTCACGCTTTGCATTCGCCTGACTGTGTTTGGTGCATATTGGGTCTTTAGGGAGAAATTCCAACACTTAGCCATTTCTTCCAAGTACTTGTTTCACGATTCCATCATCTTGTACTATTTACTTCACCACCGCCTAGTCTCAACGTTCCTCCTGCAAAACAAGCCAAGAGGAGAGCATCAAAACACTTCATCATATAAATTCACCTTACTTACCTTATATCCATGCTTTAACTTCCAAGGGTTCATCATTTTTCTCTAGCCAACTTTGCCTTTTTCTCTAGCCAACTTTGCCTTCTTCGTGATCTGTAGGCTGGGGCACATAACACCTGTGCATCATATTTCAATGCCTTAGACAAATTTCATCATCCTCAAGGGCGTACTTAGGAGATGCACTTTTAGAATAATCTTTTGAGAGTGTTAGCTTCAACTGCATCATCTTCAAGGAATTCACTTCACCAGCCAAAGCTTTGATACTCAATTTTATTCATCGTTGACTCTGGAAGATTAGTCCCATGAAGAATTTAATCAAATTCATCTAGGCAATCCATTTCAAATTCATCATCTGAAGCATTTTACCTTCGAAAACACATTTTATTCATTTTGCTCTAGAAAAGTTTAAATTTTCCTTAGGAAAATTCATTATTTCAAGTGCCGATCAAATTCTTCATCTTAAAAGCCCTGGCAAAGTACAGAAGACACTAAAATCCATCCCTTGTCAAAGATCTTCAATACCCAGAAGATAATTTCCTTCAGAACATGTTGAATTCATGGGTATACAATGAAGGGGTTCATTTAATTTTGAATTTTGAACCTTAGAAAAATATTTTTTTATCAATTTTAATCCATTTCCTCATATCCGGGTGAATTTTCTTGCCTTCTGACACTGAAAATCTATCAACTCTGTGAAGCTGGCACTTCTGACTTCTCCACCGGCAAATTCATTCATGCTTCAGGAAAATTTCACACCTCTACCAGACTTAGGCGTATTTTCCTAGAGAGTGAAATTTTGTGCCTTAGAACAATTTAAAATCACTAGCATAGGCACATTTTGAATTTTTCATTAGAAAATTTTCATTCCTCTACCTTCAATCACTTTTCCTGTGGTGAGGAAATATTTTTCTCAACTCACTTATATAATTTTCTCTTAGATGCCTGTTTTTAATTTCAACGCCTAGCATATTTATCTCCCCTTATCTTCATCTTGCATGGTGCACTTCACACTTAGAAGAGAATATTAGCCACGCCGCCAATTTCACCTTTCATTCACCTGACCTTGAGCGCATTTTATATGTTGAGGTGGACAAACACCAACGCCTTGATAATATTCACCATTTCATCTCTAACATGGGCGCATTCAAGGTAGGGAGAAGAAAGTCAACCATTCTCGTCCTCTTCTTAGCCCACTTGGGCGCATTTCATACTTGCAAGAGGATGGGCACGCTTCATATGTGGTGGAGGATAAACTTCTAACACCATCCTTGACCTCTTTGACTTCCTTGTTTTGTCTTTACATGCCTTCATTTGGGCGCATTTGAGGGGGTGAGAGGGATGAACACTTTATAATGCCTTTGACTCTTCCTTGAATATGAACATTTTGTCTTCACATGCCTTTATTTGGGCGCATTTTGCATGTAGAGGAGGATAAACTTCCAACGCCCTTTGACCTTCTTTGACTCCTCCTTGCACATGGGAACATTTGAGACATAGAGGAGGATGGGTGCATTTGGCCTAGGGTGGAGGATAAAACTTTAACTTAGAATATTTTCTAGCATCTTCATCCTTCTTGAGGGCGCATTTGAAGGTGGCAAGAGGACGAGACTCATCACTTAACTTTTTGCATGCAATTACCTTGAAGTGGGTGCATTTGGAGGTGGCAGGTGGATTTATCTCCAGACTTAGGCATTTTCTCCTTGTCTTCGCCAGCTTCTCCATGCCTTACTATTTATAGTAAGTCCTTCAATTTTCACACTTTTGAAGCTCAGATCAATTTGAAATTTTGAACACAGGACCTTCATGACCTTGTCAGCCTGTTCACATTGCCATCCTGAGCTGGCTTGCTAAAAATAGCACATTTCTGAAGGTGGTTTACTATTTTTAGTCACTGCCTGTTTCTGAGACTTCCACAACTCCGTTTGACTTGAAATTCGAATGACGTGCTCCTCATCGGGTGGCCTGCCCATTGGCACTGGCGCCTGCTGCTGATTTACTAGTTTTAGCCAGTTTCTGGAATGCCTTACTATAAATAGTAAGTGCTCCAATTTCCTTCAAATTTTACCGGTGGATAGCTTGAAAGATGCTGATCGTAGTGGGATACACCGGTTTTTGGAAATTCTAACTTTTTACCCCTCTTTTTGGGTACCGAAGCTGAAAACCCTAATTTGACTTGCATGCATATCAAACGACCTCCGTTTGACCTCGTTTTTGTTGCACTTTGCCCTATTTGTGTTTATGATGTGCTGGGAGAGAGCTGCCGGAATGCACTTGCTAAAAATAGTAAGTCACCGAATACTGATCATCCTGCTTTGCATGTCACACCACTGCGAAGCTCTTGAAAAACCCATAAGGAATCATCAGACATGCATAGAAAATCCTGACATGCAAACCCTAAAATTTGCCTCCAAAGGCTGAACTCTGAAAGTGATCATCTCATTTTGCATGTTATATCATCGTGAAGGTTTCAAAAAGCCCAAAAGGAATCTCCAGACATGCATCGAAAAACTTCACATATAAATCCTAAAATTTGCTTCGGAAGCTAAACTGCTAAAAATAGCAAGTTGTTTGTTTCAGCCCAAAATTTGCAGACGAGCAACTTGAAGTGTTTTGGATGCAATGTGACTGTCGAAATCTTCAAAAGTGCTGAGAAAATACCCTGAATTGAACAATTACTAAAAATAGTAAGTTGTCGGAATTCGATGAAACTTTGCTAAGAACCTGCCGGAAGCATGCTGACAACAACGTTAGTCTCAATTTTCAATTTATTCACTTCGTTCGACCTCAAATTGACCAGAAAATATAAACCATAATTTTCAGACTTGGCCAAAATTTCACGTTTAAGCTCACAAATGGGAACATCCCCAGAAAGCAGACAGCAGAAAGAGACAGAAAGAGAGAGAGAGAAAGAAAACCAAAGCCCAAAAGACGAGAAATGGAGCAAAAATTAGGGGCTCCCCATTTTGAATGGGGTGATGTGTGAAAAGTTCACAACAGGGTGCTGGTTTATTCAGTTTCCGAAATTTACTTACATCAGGCTGCAAGGGTTTTCTTCATACCCGTATAGATTGCCCAAGTACCCAACAAATAGAATTTTGATGTTAGAGATATCTAGGCAACTCATTGCCTATGATAAGATTCAGAAGAGAAAGAAGAAGGGAGGACTTGACTTCCCAATCATCACGGGGAATTTAGATGAAGTGCGTCCTTCACTTCAGGCAGCAAGGGAAGCTAAAAATGAGCTTCAATTCTTCCACTTTTCTTATCACACCAACAGGCAGTATTATGATCCTCACAGGAATATTAGATGGATACTGTCAGAAGAGTTTGTGCATAAGGAAAATATTGAGGATTACTGGGCTAATACATTGGATGAAGCTGAAGTTAGAAAGAGGATGTTCTCGAGGCTACCGTTGAGCATGATCAGGGAGTGTGAAATTATTCCAATACCAGACCAGGTGGACGAGGACATGAACGTTCTCCATCCAGATTATGAGGTAGTGAGAGACACACCACTTCCACTCCTAGATTGGTCCGAGCCGGAGATTGCTAATTTGGACACACTTTGTATACCAGTCCTGACATTTACCAGAGCATGGGTTGAGAGGCATGTGGGTCGGCTAAAGAGTAGGTCAATTCCCTTGACTTACAATTTGATGGGAGATCATAGGAAGCCAACTGCCAGCAGGAAGAAACATGTTACTCGAGGTTCAGAATCTCGAAGGAAAGAGCCAGTTCAATCAAAGCCTTCGAGAATTGTGGTAGAGTCACCTACACCATTGGAGACATGTTCTCTGAGTATACAGGAGCTTTCACTATTTGCTGATCAGAGAAATGTATTGAATCAGGAGCAGGAATTACATGAGGAAAATCAGCCACCACGAAGAGAATCAGTTGGCCAGAGTGTCAATGCACCCACTAGAGATGATCAACAGGAAGAAGATGAGGAAACTACTACTAATACACACTTCCAGCGTGAGCTTGAGGTGGCTCTAGAGGATGATGCAGTTTCAGGAGATACTCAGCCCATAGAGGCCAATGAGCCTCGCCATAATGAAATTAGAGAAGAAGTTCGTGAAGAAGTAGGAGATGAGCAGCCGTTTGTTATACAACAGGTAGTACCTGATTGGCTCAGGAATAGGATGAGGAGGAGCCCCAATGAAGAGGCTAATCCAACAGTGGAGATGGAGGAATTCTTGAGTTGGATCAGTGCACCTCCAACAAAGAAGAGAGCTAGGAAATTTTAGAAGATTTCAACAGATGAGGATGACTCTCGCACCCTTCATGTGGCTGTGCCAAGGGTTGATTGTGATCGAGATGAGGCCGTTCAGGAAAATTATATGATCACTACTCTGGAGTTGGGTCGCTCCACAGGTGCACAGATCATTGAGGAGTGTGATAACTCCTACCAGGCACTTAAGGACAGATTGCTCAGGAGTGAGGCAAGTACAAGAAATTGAAGAAAGAGCACAAGACTTTGATAGGCTACGTGCAACATTTATCTCGTCCTTGTGGACAGGAGATTCCGGCGATTGAGCTTCCAGCCGAGTTATCTAGAGAATTAGTTAGTGGCTTGGAGGACTTGAGAAAAATGGCACAGGACGTAGACAAATGGGTTGCAGGTGTTCGTGCCGAGACAAAAAATTTCATGGAAGATCTTGCTCATGCTTATCAGCAAGCTTCCGGCATTACGACACAGATGGAGGCAGTTGATCAGGCCTGGGGTGATGCTCATGTCTATCAGAGTAATGTTATTTAGCATCTAGAGGCCTTGATGCATACTCCCTTGCAGATGTTGACCGATGGAGGAGTGATTCAGGAGGGTGATAGGTACGATTTTGCTGGCTGGTACTTTTTAGTAGTCATAGGACGTGGGTTCTTTGATGCAGCATAGGCGGATTCAGCCAGAGTCAGGAAGGCTATGATGAACATTATTGATGGAGTCATGAACACCTTGGAGGCTATCTTTGCTAGTAGGCTGAATTTTGATGAGGTGACTACTGATGGCTTGAGGAATAGGCTAGCACCTTTCTTTCTAGGGTTGAATAATTTTGTTCAGAACGAGTTTGAGAACACCTCCACTTTCTCCAGTATTATTCAGAACACCCAGGATGCCTTGGTTGCCTAGAGAAAATCTTGTACACGTCATGGGTAGGTAGTCACAGTGTTAGAATTCCAGCTTGATTGTATTCCGCCGATCTCAGTTCAGGAAGTTGAGGCTGTGCTCGCTAGACTCATTGATTTTGTAGCCAAAGAGAAGGAGAACGAAAACGCACTTCTGGATGATGACCTTCTGGAAGACTTGTTGATGTGATTTTTGTGACCGCACCAATCAGCAGAACAAAGTTGTCCAAAGGCTACTCCATTCTCTCTTGATCAAAGTATTCTGTGCGCTAAGATTGCTAGAAAGTTCGCACGTTCAACTCCAAGGTTCCGAAATGCTTTGGAATACCCTCAGTTGGTTCATTGTGAATTGTTGTTTTTACGAGGGGACTTACACAATTGTTCTTAAGGTTTGTAGTTGACAACAAATGGATGATTAGAAGGGATTTATGTAATGCGGATGATTTGGCAATAAAGTACGTTTTCCTAAAACTAATAAGAAATGAACGGAATTGAAATGAGTGTAAGGGTAAGAAGGTTCTAAGTCCTATTCTAAGGTGGGTCGTGGGATCAATCTCAACAGCTTCAACTGAACTCTGCTCCACCTCACGCTGGACAACTTACACAAAGTTGGTGCAATCTTCAAGGGGATAGCAAGAAATTTTCAAGCTACAATTCGACACCAAGACACCGTCAAGACGATGCATACCAAGATATGAATTGCAACTGAAGTTAGGCTTATAAAATTCTCCGGTTGACCACGCAAGGCAAACTTGCCGTCAGCAAACTGCTAGTGGTATGGACTAAAACGAAGTTGCCTCGATTGACGCCACAAATCCACAACTAATGTCTACTTGCATGAAAAATTACTCTACTTTAAGCTACTTTACGCTACTTGGAATCAAAGGGATGAAAAAACCTTGCTAGTTATCCACAACAAAGACAAATTTCACCATCAATGAAAAGATCTTCTTGTTGATGTGTTTTTCGTGACCGCACCAACGCAAAATAAAGTTTCCCAACGGATACCCTATTCTCTCTTGATCAAAGTATTCCGCACGCTAAGATTGCAAGAGAGTTCGTGCGTTCAACTCCAAGGTTCTTTCAGTGCGAATAGGCTCAGTTGGCTCGATGTGATTTGCTGGTATTTCAAGGGGACTTACGGAATTGTTCGGCAGCGGAGAAAGGAATTCAAATGCTCGAAAGATTTGTCTATGAAGCGCGGTTTTCCTATTCTAACCAGAAAGTACTGAATTGAAATGGTGTAGGGTTAAGAGAGTCTAAATCTACTCTAATGCGTGGACATGGCAATCAATTCTCACAAGCTTCAACCAGGCTCTGCTTTGCCTCGCTTCGGACAGCCTCCACAGAACCGGTGCAATCTTCAAAGGAGTAGCTCGAGGTGTTCAGATCACAACTTAGCATGAAAATACCATCACAATGACGCATATAAACACACAAATCATGATCGAAGTTAAGTACATGATATTCCAGTTGACCACACAAGGCGCATTCACCATCAGCGAACACACTAGTGGTATGGATAGACGAAGTTTGCTCAAGTTGAAGACCACATTCCACAACTACTATCTACTTGCATGGAATGAAAATTATACTACTTTGAACTATTTTACACTACCATTTGAATCGGAAGGACTAAGAAACCTTGCTAGCTACTCACAACAAAGACGAAATTCACCATCAATGAAAAACTTTTATTGAGAGAGTGTTCACAACAATTTCTTACAAAGTTTTCAAAGGAAAAACTTTCCCTCTTCTTCAAACTACACTACAATCTATACTAAGTTACTTTAACTTGTCTCTCTATTCTAACTTCTACTCTAATTCTACTGTCTAATGAGATACAAATGAGGGGGACTCCCCCTTTTATAGTTGGCCAAGTCCAACGGACGGCTCAGATTACAATCGGCTGGATGGCCCAGATTGTGCCACCTCAGCCCTAAACAAGATTCGCCCTAAAAACCGCCACAAAGGAGAGGGGTAATAAATGAGCCATTAATGTCCACCATCCTTCTAGAAGATTCCTGTTTGTAGACGCGTTCACATTGTTCTTGATCTTCTTTCTTGATGTTGCTCTTCAACTTCTTTGTCACTTGAGTCTCAACACTTAGCCATTTTCTTGCAACTTTTCCTTCCTTCATGATTTATCATCTTGGACTACTTGCTTCATCATCATCGTTTGGTCTCAACGTTTCTCCTGCAAAGCAAGCAAGGAGAAGAGCATTAGAACACTTCATAATATAAATTCAACTTACTTACCAGGATTCTCACGCTCCAACTCCCAAGCGTTCATCGCCTCCACTAGCCAACTTCTGCCTTCTTCATGATTCTTCATGCCTTAGCCAAATTTTCAACCCATCTTCCTTAAGGGCGTACCATCTTTGAGAAATTCATTTCACTAACTGGAGCTCTGATACTCAATTTCGTTCATCTCTGACTCTGGAAGATTAGTCCCACGAAGAATTCAATCAAATTCACCTAGGCAATTGACTTAAAAGTCATCCGTTGAGGCATTTTATCTTGAAAACACATTTTCTTCACATTTGCCTTATAAATTTTTTAAATTTTCCTTAGGAAAATTCATTAACCTGGTGCCCATTTGAAATCCTTATCACAGAAACCTTGGCAAGCTGTAGAAGACCTTAAAATCCATTCCTCATCGATGATCTTCAATACCCAGAAGAAAATTTCCTTTAGAACGCGTCGAACTCATGGGTGCACAACGAACGGGTTCATTTAATTTTCTTGAATTTTGAACCTTGGAAAAAAAATAATTTTTAACAAATTTGATTCCGTTCTTCATCTGTGATCATCCCGTTGCTCTGACTTGAGAAATATTAACTCATCCTGCAATGTTGGCACCTTCTAACTTCATCACTGGCAACTTCACTCGGACTTCAGGAAAATTCATCACTTCACTTGACTTAGGCGTATATTTGTGCCTTAGAAATTTTTTGAATCACTTAGCATTTCTTTTGAAAAATTTTCCCTTAGAAAATTTTATTCATTCTTCAATCCATCTTGCCAGTGGTGAGAAAATCTCATCAACTTCTCTTAGCACATCATATTTTATTTTTCATCTGGCAATTTCCAACGCCTAGGCATGTATTATTCATCCTTTGGCAATACTCTCCATTTGAATGTTAAGCGCACTTCACACTTGAAGGGGAAAATTTAACTCCACCACACCTAGCATACTTTACTTCCCACGCCTTAGCAATTATCATCTCTCCCACCTTGGCATTTTCAATGCCTAGCATATTAGCACTATCATCTTGTACTTGGCGCATATCCCACTTGAAGGTGAATAAAACACTTTGAACGCCTCACTTATCAATTTTGTTTCACCACCCCTTACCTTACCTTGGCGCATTTCACACATGGTGAAGGATTAACATTTTAACATCTTATTTCCACGCCTTGGCAATTTATTTCATTTCACACTTGGGTGCATTTTTGATGTCATGAAGGACTTGACTTTTCAACACCCTTAGTATATTTCTACCCATCAACTTTACCCCTTTAGCACGTCTTAGATTCCTTTTGCATGGGCGTATTCAAAGGAGAGAGAAGAATGACTCTTTGACTTCTTTACTTTTGTCTTGACATGCCCTCATTTGGGCGCATTTGATGCCCCTAGGAGGATGAAAATAGTTGACCTTTTGACTTTTATCACCTCTCCTTGAAGTGGGCGCATTTTAGCATGAGAGTAGGATGAAAATCATTGACTCCTTTGACTTTCTTTCATTTGGGCGCATTCTACCCCCTGAGCAAGACGAAACTTAACACTTAGAAAATTTTAAAACTTTCTCCTTGAGGGTGGGCGCATTTTCCCTAGGCAGGTGGATGAAGTTTATACTTAGAAAAATTTTCATGCTTCTTCATCAACTTGGGCGCATTTTACCCAGGCAGGTGGATGAAGTTTGTACTTAGAAAATTTCTCAACTTCAGCTGAGGTGGGCGCATTCTGAAGGTGGTGAAGGATGAACCCCAGACTTAGTCATTTTTCCTGACTTTTGCCAACTTCACAACATCCTGATATTTATAGTAAGTCTCTTGATTTTCATACTCCGAAAGCTCATAATGATTTGAAATTTTGAATGTTGGATCTTCACGACTTCATCAACCCGTTGACACTGCTATTTCGGGTTGACCTGCTAAAAATAGCATATTTCTGGAGGTGTTTTACTATAAATAGTAATTGTTTGCTTCTGGTACCTCCACAACTCTGATTGACTTGAAATTCGAATGAGGCGCTCCTCACCACGTGACCTGCTTGCTGACATTGGCGCATGCAACTGACTTGCTATTTTTAGCCAGTTTCCAAAATGACTTACTATAAATAGTAAGTGCTCCGTTTGACTTCAAATTTTACCAGCAGATAGCTTGAAGGATGCTGATCACGGTGGTTTACAACGGTTTTCAAAAATTCTGACTTTTTACCCCTCTTTTCAGGTCCCGAAGCTGGAAACCCTAATTTGTTCTGCATGCATATCAAATGATCTCCGTTTGTTCTCGTTTCTGTTCTATTGCGATCAGTTCATGATTCTGAAGTGCTGGGAGGTGGCCGTCGGAATGTATCTGCTAAAAATAGTAAGTTGCTAAAGGAGTGATTATCTCTGTTTGCATGTCATATCATCGTGATGCTCTCGAAAAACCCACAAGGAATATGCAGACATGCGAAGAAAATCCTGACATGCAAACCTTAAAAATAGCCTCTGAAGGCTGAACTCTGAAAGTTGTTGTCTCACTTTGCATGTTACATCATCGTGAAGGTCTTGAAAAACCCAGAAGGAATATGCCAACATGCAAAGAAAAACTCTGCATCTGAGCCCTGAAATTTGTCCTGGAAGCTGGACTGCTAAAAATAGAAAGTTGTTTGTTTCAGCTCAAATTTTGCACGTGAGCAGCCTGATGTGCTCTGGATGCCGTGTGACTATCGGAATCTCAAAAATGCTGACAGATTGCCTGTAATTGCACACTTACTAAAACTAGTAAGTACCCGGAATTCGATGAAACTCTGCTGAGAGCCTGCTGGAAGCATGCCAACATCAGTGTTAAGCTCAATTTTCAATTTATTCACTTCGTTCGACTTCGGATTGACCAGAAGGATGGAAACCCTAATTTCAGACTTGGCCAAAATTTCACGTATCAGGCGGGCACATCCCTAGAAAGACAGATAGCAGAAAAGAGGGAGAGAGACAATAGGAAAACTAACTAAAATCAAGCCAAAAGTTCGAAACGAAGCAAAAATTAGGGGGTCCCCATTTGCAATGGGGCGATGTGTGAAAAAGGTCACAACACTTCTATTATGAAAGTTTTACACAACAATCTCTTACAAAAGTTTTCAAAGGAAAACTTTCCTTCTCCAAACTATGCTATGCTAAGCTATAATTATACTATCAATCTCTCTTCTACTCTTTGATGTCTCCTCTAATCTCTAGTTTCTAATCTATTACAAATGAGGGGGACTCCCCCTTTTATAGATAGCCAAGTCTAATGGACGGCTCGGATTACAATCAAAAGAATGGCTCAGATTGAGCCACCTCAGCCCTAACCCTAAAAACTGCCAGAATGGGAGTGGCACAATAAATGAATCAAAGATTCCCACTCACTCCCAAAATAGTAAAGGCAATTAATGCCCACAATCAGTCTTCTAGAAGATCATCATCCAGAAATGCACTTCCGCTTTCCTTCTCCCTGGCTGCAAACTCAATGAACCTGGAAAGTACAGCCTCAACCTCCTGAACTGAAATAGGTGGAATGCAATCAAGCTGGAACTCTAGCACTGTGACTGACTGCTCGTGTCATGTGCAGGATTTTCTCCAAGCAACTAAGGCATCCTGTGTACTCTGAATCAAGCTAGAGAAAGTAGAAGTGTTTTCAAAGTCGTCCTGCACAAAGGTCTTCACCTTCGAGAAGAAAGGTGCCAGTCTACTCCTCAAATTATCAGTAGTCACCTCATCGGGATTTAGCCGTCTAGCAAAGATTGCCTCCAAAGTATTCAGGACTCTGTCAACAATATTCATCATAGCCTTCCTGACTCTAGCTGAATCCGCCTGTGCTGCATCAAAGAAACCACGCCCTATGATTACTGAAGAGTACCATCTAGAAAAGTCATATCTATCATTCTCCCGAATGACTCCTCCATCAATCAGCATCTGCGAAGGAGTATGCCTCAATGCCTCTAGACGCTGAATAACTTTGCTCTGATAAATAGAAGTATCACCCCAGGCCTGATCAACTGCCTCCATACGTGCCATAATGCTGGAAGCCTACTGGTAAGCATGAGCAAGGTCTTCCGTGAACTTTTCTGTCTCGGCACGAACTCCTGTAACCCATTTATCTGCTTCCTGTGCCATCTTCCTCAACTCCAACAAGCCGCTAACTGACTCCCTAGATAATTCAGCTGGAAGCTGTATTGCTGGAATCTCCTGCCCACAAGGACGAGACAAGTGCTGCACATATCCTATCAATGTCTTATGTTCTTTCTTCAATTTCTTATACTTTCCTTCCTTCCTAAATAGTCTGTCCTTGAGCGCCTGATAGGAGTTATCACATTCTTCGACAATTTGTGCACCTGTGGGACGTCCTAACTCCATAGTTGTGATCACATAATTCTCGAGCACTACTTCATCTCGATCACAATCAACTTGTGGCACCGCCATATGAAGGGAGCGAGAACCACCCTCATCAATTGATATCTTCGAAAACTTTCGTGCTCTCTTCTTTGGTGGAGGCGCACTGATCCTGTTTAACAACTCTTCCATCTCTACCACTGGATCAATCTCTTCACTGGGGCTCCTTCTCATTCTATCTCTGAGCCAATTAGGTACTATATGCTGTATTTCAAACGGCTGTTGTTCTTGTGCTTCTACTTCTCGGACTTGTTCAACTTCAATATCATTCTGGTGAGGCTCATCGGCCTCTAGTGGCTGAGTGTCCCATGAAACTATATCATCATCCTCCAAATCCGCCTCTAACTCATGCTGAAAATGTGTATCAGTAGTAGTCCCCTCATCATCTTCATGCTGATCATCTCTAGTAGGTGCATTAACACTCTGGCCAACTGACTCTTTGCGTGGTGGCTGATTTTCTCCATGTACCTCCTGCACCTAATTCAATGCATTCCTCTAATCAGCAAAAAGAGAAACCTCCTGTATGCTCGGAGAACGTGTCTCCAATGGCGTGGGTGACTCAACTACAACTCTTGGAGGTTCCGGCTGAACTGGCTCCTTCCTTCGAGATTCTGGACCTCGAGTAATTTGTTTCTTCCTGCTGGTAGTGGGTGTCCTGTGATCTCCCATCAAATTGTAGGTCAAGGAAATTGGCCTACCCTTCAATCTGCTCACATGCCTATCAACCCATGCTCTGGTAAATGTCATAACTGGAATACAAAGTGTGTCCAAATCAGCTATCTCAGGCTCTAACCAATCTGGGAGTGGAAGCGAAGTATCTCTCACTGCCTCATAATCTGGATGGAGAACGTTTATGTCCTCATCCACCTGGTCTGGTACCGGAATGACTTCACACTCTCTGATCATATTCAATGGCAACCTAGAGAACATCCTTTTCCCGATCTCAGCCTCGTCTGATGCACCAGCCCAATAATCCTCAATATTTGCCTTATGTTTAAACTCTTCTGACACTATCCACCTGATATTGCTATGCGGATCATAGTGCTGTGTGCTGGTGTGATAGGAAAAATGAAAGAATTGAAGCTCACTTTTAGCTTCTCTAGCTGCTTGTAGTGAAGGACATACTTCGTCTGAATTACCCATGACAATCGGGAACTCAACTCCTCCCTTCTTCTTTCTCTTCTGAATCTTATCATAGGCAACAAGTTGCCTAGATATCTCTAACATCAATATTCTATTGGTTGGGTACTTAGGCAGCCTATATGGATATGAGGAAAAACCTTGCAGCCTAATGTAAGAAAACTTCGGAAACTGTATAAACCAGCACCCATACCTTTCAATTAATTCTTGAGCTTCCCTCGAGATCCTGCGATGAGTACGCTCCTGAAGTGATCTCGTGATGTGCATGGTAAAGGCATCGTTGACACGCTTGTAATGGGTGGTATTTGTCAAGTGCAGTTGTGGACAAGCCTCATGGATTTTGAACTAATGAGAGCCACAACCAACAGGCTCCTTATATGAAATTCCTCTGTACCTCGTCATACGAGCCAACATGTAAATAAGGTAAGAGCCCATATAGAATGTCTTCGTTCTTCTCAAACTCAGGAGCTGCTCATGTAAGTTATGACTGATCATCACGGCCCAGTTGGCGTACTCTTTTCCTTCCAACACGAGGTTGATGTAATAGAACATCCACGGTTCAAAAAAAAATGCTTGAGGGCAGCCTCCAACTCTACTCAACATCATGATCACGTCTCAGTACTCCTGCTTCAAATCATCTGATATAATTTTCCTTGGCAACTTTGTATGAGAGGGCTTGGGCTTGTTCATCCAGCATGTGTTGATCACCTCTGTACACCTTTCGAATGTAGAAGCATACATTCGTTCAGCACACTCTTTTGATTTGTAAATCATCTTCTCATGTGCTGGGATTCCAAAAGCCTCGCCAATAGCTGCAGGAGTGAGGTTGGCAAGCACTTGGCCATCCGGTGAGACAATCGACCTATGATCAACCTCATAGTAATTTGCACATTCCATCATTAGCTCCGAGCACTGAATAGATGGTGGAAAACTAGCAGCTGCATACAAGCCACTTCGAACAATATTGTGCGAAGTGATTGAAGGACGGTGACTGCCAACTCCCATTATCCGATTTTTGAAAGTATCCAAGTTGAAAGATCCCAAATTGGTATCAGCCAGCTTGCTCAACTTCGAGGTAAACTTTGACTCTGGTAGGAAAAGCTTACTCAGCTTCTTGATAACTGCCTGCCTGTATGCACCATTGCTTTCTCTGCCAATTGCTCTTACTTCAGCCATACTACAAAATAACAAACAGCCATTAGCAAATAAATAAATAAAATATCATGCAGGGGCTACCAGTCGACTTTAAGAATTTGAGAAGCTGCAGCATTATATCTCATTTGCAAACCTCAACTTCTCCTTCAACAAATTTCGAACTGTCAATACTTAGAAAATTTCTAAGCAAGCTTCAACAACTCCACTTTATAGAAAATCATCCAACTTCAATCAACAACTTGCCTCTTTAAAATTTGCACTTTCAGCAACTTCAAATGACTTAGCAAATTCGCACTCTTTAGTAATCTTCAGCTTCAGCAATCCTTTTCCTCTCAAATCGAATTTCTCACTTGCACTTTCACACTTCAGCTTCAGCAACTTCCTTCAACAAATTTCGAATTTCTTCAATACTTTCAGCCTCAACAACTCACTGCAACATTAAACTCAGAGCAAATTCGAACTTCCTTAACTAGTGAAGAGAAATGAATAACCTTCAGCTCATATAGGAAAATCGAATTCTAGAAAGAGGCTTAGTTTAGCTAGTGCATTAAATCTCCACTACTTCTCTTCAAGAATTCGAATTTCCCTCCTTTGCCAATTTTAACACTTGTCACCCGACGCCTGGAATCTTGGCCTTCTAGAACTTCAACGTTGACTAGAGCATTTTAATTCATTTTCGAAAATATTTACTTTAAATTCACTTTTTAACAAATTTTACTCACCAGCTGGAGCTCTGTCATTCAACTTTAAATTTCATTCACCTCTGACTCTGGAAAATTCATCCTGTGAAGAATTCAATCGAAATTATCTAGGCAATTCACTTCAAATTCATCATCTGGAAAGTTTTATCTTAAAAACACATTTTATTCAATTTTCCTTCGAAAAATTTTAAATTTTCCCTTAGGAAAATTCATAATTCGAGTGCCGATTAAATTCTTCATCCCGAAGGCCTTGGCGAAGTGTAAAAGACTTGGAAATCAACTTCTCATCGAAGATCTTCGATACCCAAAAAAAAAATTTCTTCAGAACTTGTCGAATTCATGGGTATACAACAAACGGGTTCATTTAATTTTCTTGAATTTTGAACCTTAGAAAAAATAATTTTTAACAAATTTAATCCCGTTCTCCACATCTGTGAACATTTCTTGTTGCTCTGACTTGAAATTTTTTTGTTCCTGCAATGTTGGCATTCTTTGACTTCATCTCCGGCAATTTGCTCACGTCTTAGTCAACTTCACCAATATTTCAACTTGGGCGTATTTCTCCTAAGGAAAATTTCTTTGCCTTAGAAAATTTTAAATCACTTAGCATTTTTGAATTTTTATGCCTTAGAATTTTTTTTATTCATTCTTCAAATCATTCTGCCTGAGAGAAATTTTTTTTAATCAACTCCCTTGGAAAATTTTCACCTAGCATGCTTTATCACTTTGGGCGCATTTAGCTTGTCATGAAGGATATTTTCTCTTAAATTCCCACTCCTAGCACATTTTACTTCACACTTCCAATCTCCACCACCTTATTAATATTTATCTCCTAGCATACTCCAAGATGGGCGCATTTTTGATGTCATGAGGGATGAAATATTCAACGCCACCCTTGACTCTTCTTCTTGGCGCATTTGAGAGGGTGAGAGGGATTTTAAATTTTCAACACCCAACATGTGACCCTTGAACTCCCCTCTTTTGTCTTTACATGCCCTTATTTGGGCACATTTAAGCATGGAAGAAGGATGGAGTTTCCAACGCCTTTTGACTTGTTGACTTGTCTTGTCCTCACATGTCTCCACTTAGGTGCATTTGAGCATAGGCGGTGGATGAAGTTTAATACATGGGCGCATTTTGCCATAGGAGGAGGATGAAACTCTTTGACCATCTTTGACTTTCTTGCATGCCATCACCTTGAGGTTCTTAACATGGGCGCATTTAGGGGTATGAGGTGGATATCCTCTTTACTTAGAATTTTTTTTTTTATCCTTTTGCTTGTGAGGAGGGCGCATTTGGAGGCATGGGCAGGATATTCAACACTTCGAAAATTTTAAGCATCTTCAGTTCTTCATGAGGGCGCATTTGGCCTATGCAGGAGGATAAACTTTACACCTAGAAATTTTCCTGACTCTCCAGCTGAAGTGGGTGCATTTTCAAGGTGATGAAGGACGAAGTCTCAGACTTAGCCATTTTCCTTCCTTCTACCTGCTTCTCTGTTTCCTACTATTTATAGTAAGTCTTTTGATTTCCATACTTTTGAAGCTCAGATCAATTTGAAATTTTAAACACAGGAGACTTATGACCTTGTCAACCTGTTCATACTGCCATCTTGAGCTACCCTGCTAAAAATAGCATGTTTCTGAAAGTGATTTACTATTTATAGTAACTGCTTGTTTTTGAGACCTCCATAACTCCGTTTGACTTGAAATTTGAATGGTGTGATCCTCATCGGATGACTTGCCTGTTGACACTGGTGCCTACTGTTGACTTTCTATTTTTAGCCAGTTTCTGGAATGCCTTACTATAAATAGTAAGTGCTCCGTTTGCCTTCAAATTTTACCGGTTTATAGCTCGAAAGATGTTGATCGCAGTGGGATACATCGTTTTTCAGAAATTCTAACTTTTTACCCCTCTTTTTGGGTCCCAAAGCTGAAAACCCTAATTTGACTTGCATGCATATCAAACGAACTCCGTTTGACCTTATTTTTGTTGCACTGCGCCCTGTTTGTGGTTCTGATGTGCTGGGAGAGAGCTGCTGGAGTAAACCTGCTAAAAATAGAAAGTTACTAAATACCAATCATCCTGCTTTGCATGTCGCATCATCGCGAAGCTCTCAGAAAACCCAGAAGGAATCACCTGACATGCAAAGAAAACCTTGACATGCAAACCCTAAAAATAGCCTCTAAAGGCTGAACTTTGAAAATCACTATCTCATTCTGCATGTTATACCATTGTGAAGGTCTCTGAAAACCTAGAAGGAATCCCCAGACATGCACTAAAAAACTCTGTGTATGAACCTTGAAATTTGCTTCGGAAGCTGAAATTGCTAAAAATAGACAGTTGTCTATTCTGGCTCAAAATTTGCAAATGAGTAGCTTGACATGTTCTGGATGCAATGTGACGATCAAAACTTCAAAAGTGCTGAGAAAATGCCCTGAATTGGACACATACTAAAAATAGTAAGTAGTTGGAATTCGATGAAACTTAGCGGAAAACTACTGGAAGTGCACTGACATCAATGTTAAGCTCTGTTTTCAATTTATTCACCTCTTTTGACCACAAATTGGTTGGAAAGTTCAAAACCCTAATTCTATGGATTTGGCCAAAATTTCACGTTTAAGCTTGATGACGGACACATCCCCGGAAAGGCAGATATCAGAAAAGAGACAAACAGAGAGAGAGACAAAAACCAAAGCCAAAAAGACCAGAATGAAGCAAAAATTAGGGGTACCCATTTTGAATGGGGCGATGTGTGAAAAGGTCACAACAAGACTGATAGTGGGCATTTATTGCCTTTGCTATTTTGGGAGTGAGTGGGAACCTTTTGATTTATTTATTGTACCACTCCCCATTTTGGTTGTTTTTAGGGTTAGGACTGAGGTGGCTTAATCTGGTCCATTCATTTGATTGTAATCTGAGTCGTCCATTGGACCGGGCTATCTATAAAAGGGGCATCCCCCCTTATTTGTACATCAGTAGAAATTAGACTAGAGATTAGAGATCAGAGACTAGAGCAGAGAGATAGTTTGATAGCTTAGCATGGCATAGTTTGGAGGAGAAGGAAAGTTTTCCTTTGAAAAGTTTGTAAGAGATTGTTGTGAAAACTATCATAATAAAAAGAAGCTTTCATTGATGGTGAATTCATTTTTGTTATGAGCAGTTAGCAATGTTTCTTCATCCCTTCGACTTCAAATAGTAGCTTAGATTAGAGTACTTCTTTATTTTCATGCAAGTAGATGTTAGCTGTGAATTTGTGGTGTTGATCAAGGCAACTTCGTTTTAATCCATACCACTAGCGGCTTGCTGACGACAAGTTTGCCTTGTGTGGTCAACTAGAAAACATTACGAGCTTAACTTCGTTTATGATTTACATCTTGGCATGCATCGTCTTGATGGTGTCTTTATGTTGAATTGTGACTTGAACATTCGTTGCCGCTCCCTTGAAAATTGCATCGACTTTGTGTGAGTTGTCCAACGTGAGGCGAAGCAAAGTCTAGTTGAAGTCTATTGAGATTGATTCCACGTCCTCCTTTAGTATAGAATTTAGATCTTCTAGAACCCTGCATCCATTTAGTTTCAGTACATTTCTGGTTAGTTTTAGGAAACACGTACCTCATCGCCAAATCATTCGCAACGCACAAAATCCCCTATCAATCATTAACCTGTTGTCAGCTGCAAACCTTTTGAACAATTGTGTAAGTCCCCTCGTGTAAACAACAAATCACAACGAACTGACTGAGGGTATTTCATAGCATTTTCGGAACCTTGGAGTTGAACATACGAACTTTCTGGCAATCTTAGCGTATGGAATTCTTTGATCAAGAGAGAATGGAGTAGCCTTCGGATACTTTGTTTTGCTGATTGGTGCGGTCACAAAAATCACATCAATAGGTCCCATGACTGGAAAATTGGTAAGCAAGAATGAACTTGCATATATGTGTGCGCACCCACTGTCAGGATTTACTATGACGTATATGCTAGGCACTCTGATGTTATCGATGACACCTCTCTTCACAACTTTCGTATTGACCCTAGAGTCCAAGGTGAGCAGCGATGTCTCAGGACTACGAATGACCTTTGGAAATGGCACTGGTGTGATGCTATGAGTGTGGCCAGAGCCTGGGGGCTCGGCCACAGTTACCAAGTATCGTTGCAAGCCTAGCTATGACTTTTGCCGACGCCCCAGTGGTTGCCTCACGATTACTTCAACCTCTTAGATGTATCGTAGCCACCTCCGCACTGGTGTGAGTTGCGATGACTTTTCAACCTCCCATTGCCAATAAAAAGGTGCCTACCTCTGACTTTGCTATCTTCCAACTCGCGTCTGACTGGTCTTCCTGACCCCCTTCTTTTCACAACACCATGGTGAACAACAGAACAAAATATTAAAATGTTATGAACTCCTTATATTTGTTAGATTATCTGAAGATTTTCCTCGAAGATGCTTTCCCCTGAATATACTGTTACTTGCCTTAACGCCCTCACTGAATGTTTCCTTTCATTTTCAAACGATATGCTTACAGGTCATAATGAGGCAGAAAAACAATGTGCTTCAACCCGACTCTTAGACAAAATAATCCATATGGACTTCCAAAAGTTTGACACATATGAGCACCTTATACCATCGACAACATTGAAGCTTTAAATCAAAGGCATCGATTAGTCTCTATTAGACAGAAATCCCATATACACAAGGGACGATTTTACAAGTATGAAAAAGTCCCACGAAACCATTCCAATATTAATACAATCCCGTCCATCAGTCATCGTGGCTCATATACAAAATACATTCCACAGCGGTGGTAGAAATAAGACTCAAATGCACGGAAATGTGAATACACCCGTTGAGTTATGTAGTCCGGATATCGGGCTTCACAACTGAACATTGTTGTAGGGGAAGTCATTTTATATCCGCCATTGATTGGTTGCCGATGTGAAGCAATAGACAGACCCGAACCTCTTAACTGTTAGTCCCCTGCACCAATGACTCCTGAAGCCATGCGATTTCCCTCCAGAGCAAACTGAATATCCAACTGGCAATTTATTTCTGAAACTTGAACTCTAAAATGGCGTCTTTTCCTGAATGAGGTCGTCTCTTTGACAGGATGCAGCTTCCTTGGCTAATTTATTTGTCTCCATTTGACTGCTATTAAAATCTAATGAAAATAACTTCCCAATATATATTTGACAATCTCTCATTAAATATATTCAAGGTTGGCGCGACTTCTGTTATGAGGCAGCAGAAGAAATATCTCCTTGAATCAATACATCACCTTTAGGAAGTAATTGGTCTTTGATAAGCAGCTCCCAACTTGTCAAAAATAAAATTCGTCCTCAATGAAGAATGATTCAATAAACGAAACATTCAATTTCTCCTTAGTAAAATGGCGGAAAACTCAAGTCTTTTGTCTGATTATAAATTTGTCTTATCCTCAGTTTTGGCTGTTTTTGTCAAGTCATCCTGGCCTGTTTATCATTATATGCCAAATTTATCTTTTGTTGATGAGAGAAAAGCCTGGTCCTGCCCTCAAAGCTTGTCCGCCTTCAGATATCTGACAGCGCTCCTATTCGATCTGGATAAGCTGATACAAGCAGCTTCGCCTTCCATTCACGCGGAGAACCATATGCCCTCCACCACTTCAGTGCAGTCTGCACTTATATTGCTTAATTCTTCCAATTCTGAACCTTGGTCGTCTCACTAATTTCAAGTTCCCCACAACTTGCAATTTTAGCTTAGTCAAATCTAATCGGATTTCCTGAACCTGCTCTGATACCATGTTAGTTTTAGATCAGATTTAACAGAAAGCAGAAAAGTAAACATAGAACAATGAACACATAATTTTATCCTGGGAAAACCCTCCTACTTGAGGGAGAAAAATCCAACAACATTTGTAGTAATAAAAGATCAAATACAACAGTGCAAAACTAGCACTTGAGAATCAGCCAAGTTAGTTCGAGTACAAAATATAGCCCAACACTGAAGTAGTGCAAACTTATGAGCAATTGTAATCCTCCTTTTTGAGCAGCGAACCTTCTTCTTGAACAAGGAATAGCGAATGACTTGAATCTATGTTAAATGAGAAGAATCCTCCCTTTATTTATACAAATCCAACCAATATAATTCTTGCTTTGTGATGAGGCCAACCCAACAAATATATGATTAAATTCTAACTTGACCTTCTCTAGAGCCGACCTAGCTTTTGGCTTACCTCTCGAAGCTACCAAAACATCAACAATCAACTCCTTCAAAAGGTTCATCTTTAACAGAGGCAAATTTCCATCTTTTTCTTTCTATTAGTTTTATGTACATATGTAGTTGTCTTTCTTTCCATAAAGTACTCTTGCACACCTTGCATTCTCCTTAAGGGAATGTATGTTCTAGTTTCTATGCTTTTCTCCAAGTGCAGTCCTGCACATGTTTTGTTTTGCCTCTGGATTCCATGATTAGCAGGCAATCATCCTGCTGGAATCGCCATAAATGTTGACATTTCATGCCACCCTTTGATGAACCATCATTGATAACCGATTTGAGAGATCCTACATGGGCCATCTTGCATGAATTCTCCTTGAAGGGTCCTAAATTGGCTAAGCGTTGTGTTTTCGTACCTTCGGGCTGTCGCTTGCTTGCTTCCTTGCATCCCTCTTCTATTGCCCCCGATCTCCTTCTTCTTCTCCCTTTCCTTCCATTTCTCCCTTTGGCATTTCAGGTTTTTTCCATCTGGCTTAACTCTTTCCCTCTACCCCCTATCCTTCCTTCTGAAAATTGACTAAGTGTCGATCTTTTGAGGGTTGGACTTCGGCCTTTCCCTTTACCTCTTACCTTTGTTAAGGTAAGAGGTAAGCCTACCATTTGACCCTCGATTCCCGATATGCTTTTGGAAAATAAACCAAGTGTTTGTTTTCGAGCATTGAGGATCAGGCTTCCCCTTTCCTTCTTTCTTCCTTTCTTCATAGGTGGTAAACCCTCCGCCTAAACTCCGACCCCCGACAACTTACTTTTGGGTGTTGGGGTTCACTCTTCCCCTTTACCATTTATTGTTTCATGGTAAGCGGTAAGCCGTAAGGCATCCACCCGATGCCCGACCCCCGAAAATATTTCTTCCCTTTTGTCGCCTTCTTTAAGCCCCATTTTCCTCTCAAAGGTTTTAACCTTCTCTCCTAGGGTCCCCTTTCTTCCAAATCCATCTAAGTCCTTTGTTTGAACTTTTAGATGACAGAATTTTTCCTTACCTCTTACTGCTTTGCCTTGTCTTCAGTAAGTGGTAAGCGGTAAGCCCGACCTCCGATCTCCGACGACCGATGAGTCCTATCGGGCTTCGGTGTTTTTCCTTTCCTCCCACGCTTTGCCTTGCTTAGTGGTAAGCGGTAAGCCTCATGCCCGATCTTTGAAGCCCGACGCTGGTGCCAATATAGTATGAAGTACGAGGGATGCTCAAGGTCCAATGTCCAACAAGGTGCTTCTTTTTGGGCCTATGGACCATTTAATGATGCAAAGGTTTCTTTTCGGGCCCGATGCCCCGACCTTTTTGCAGATTTTGACCTTATATTTTTGGGCGACACCATTAATACTTGAACCACTTCCTTAGATACTTGTTTCGACTTTTGGGCTTCAAGGATAACATTCAATACATTCTCTAACTTTTGCAAGTGGATTTTATGGGCGCCCATGCTCATTTATTGTTGTTTTGTTGACTTTCCTGATGAATCCATGCCCTAATCACGTTTTTCATGTGATGGCTCCATTCTTTCATGCACAACCTTCATTGCTAACCCTGGGTAGGGTTAGGGTTTGGTTTGTGGTTTCAAGTTATATCTGATCTATAAAGGAAAGAAATGTATTCATTTCAAGGATTCTTCCTCTGGCTCCTCCAGGGTTTTTCTTTAGTGGACACTGTATTTTACACTTTGCCATTGTAAAGATTGGCTATATGCCTTTCCATTAATGAAGCTGATCATTGTTGTTGGTTCTCTCCTCTTTTATGTATGAGTAATATTTCATTACCTTCATGTTTGAGTGTTGCTATCTTTTTTCATGCATGTACGTTTGAGTTAAATCATTTACAGCTGCTGTCTTGAGAATCTTCTTTCCTTCCAACACCTTGTCAAACCCTAACCTCCATGTTTGCCTTCGAAAAGCACCAAACAGAGAACTATGTGAGTCTTTGGATCCTCTTCTTCGATGTACTGAGTGATCTTAGCTTGGAAGAAACAACTTTCCATCTTGGTGTACCACCTCCATTTCCCTTTCATACATTCCTTCTCCCCTTTTCCCCTGTGAGCTGTTAGAGTAGGATAGTGGTAGGTTTTCATGTGTTGGGTTGGACCAACACATTGCACTTGGATCAAAAGAGGAAGTTGGCCTTCTCCGGAGATTCAACCTCATATGTGCATAGGTCCCACACCTTGAGGTTGTTTCCATTGTGTCATTGGAATGCTGAACTTTGCACAAGGTGCAATTTCATGTGACAACAGGAACATTTTTAAATCTGAATATAATTTCCAGCAAGGAGCTTAAGAGATTGCAGATGAGCTGCTACTTTTAAAAGTGTCTCATTACCAATAAGGGTTATGAATGGCTTATAGGATAAATGTGGTGGTTAAGATTGTCTAGATCAGTTGGGGATCATAAACATCACTTGAACATGACTGGGAGGTTCTAACCACAATGGCCATCTTGTATGAAAAAATGTGTAGAACTAACATATTGGTGGCCAAATTGAATTGATTTAGGCTTGGATTGGATTTGTAAGAGATGCTTTGGATATTAACGACAATTTATTATAACTGAGATGATAATGATAATACTCGATGCAACATTTTGTTCTAATAAATAATGTCATGGTTGAGATAGAAAGTCAGTCAATGACTGTAATGAACTTTCAATGATAATCCATGTTGTATATCCTTGTGCTGGGCTTTGACCTTTTGCTATACAAGGACTGCTTTTTCTGAATCTTTTTTTATGAAATTTTATGACCCAAACTTCAGATTACTATTCAAATATCTTATTCTTCATACAAGGTTTAACTCTTAAAAAGACAAACTATGCCAAATATCTTAGGGACTTTGTCTACAGTAGTGATGAAAAGAAATTTATGGGGTGGGTGCTATCGTTTCCATGTGTCCATTGCAAATTTTATTGGATAATTTGTTTGTGCAATTGAGAATTTTTAAAATTATTTGAGCAGATTGTGCATTGTATTTGTCAACATTTCTATCATTAAAGGTTTTAATTCATATATAGTTGCAAACTGCAATTATTTGTTCAATATACTTGAGTGTGACTAGCATGGAAAAATCTGACTTTGTACTCACAACTTCTCAGGGAAGACTCCATCTCCAATTTGGGATAGGTTAGTTTTTAACAAAATAAGGGCAAGACTCGGGGGTCGTGTCCGCATTATGTTTTCAGGGGCATCACCTATATCTCCTGAAGTCATGGATTTCCTCAGAATGTATGTATATGGGATCTTTTGTCTCCACATGATTTACATTTAAATAAGATTTAGCGTGCCTTTTCTCATTTAATTGTTTTTTGTTATTAGATTTTCTTAAGCATTACTATGTTTATGCCTTTGCAGTTGTTTCGGTGGAAGAGTCTCTGAGGGATATGGGATGACAGAGACATCTTGCAGTATTTGCATTTGTGAAGAGGGTGACAATTTGTCTGGCCATGTTGGATCTCCTAATCCTGCATGTGGTACAGTTCTTTGCTTCTCCTAAATTTTGGCTTTACGATGAAAACTTCTCTAATTTTGGATTAATCATCTATATTAGATTTTAAAAAGCATTTTTCAACAGAGTGCTCATTGATGTTCTTGGATGCTTTTTTATTAATCTGATCAAGTGGATTGGCATTTATCTTGCAGAAGTAAAACTAGTTGATGTCCCAGAAATGAATTATACCTCTGAAGACAAGCCACATCCTCGTGGAGAAATATGTGTGAGGGGACCCATTATTTTCAAGGGCTACTATAAAGCTGATTTGCAAACGTAATTAACATCTGATCATTATTCACAGTATCACTCTCATTCCTCTTATTTGTGGATGCCATTAAGAGAAGTTTTATATTTTTGCTGGCTTGAAATGAGTTCTAGTTGTTTTTCATTATTCTATCTATATTTTCCTCTCTAAAACTTGGGAAATATGTAATATAGTTCTAGGTACATCATTGATGAATTGTCAGTAATCATTCACTCTGCAGACAAGAAATACTTGATGAAGATGGATGGCTCCACACTGGTGATATAGGATTATGGCTGCCTTGTGGGCAACTGAAGATTATTGATAGGTACTATTTTCAACTGAATTGGCACTTTTTATTACCAGTAAAATTTTGAAAAAATTTATTCTATATTTCAACATTCATGTAGCTACTGTTGTCCAGGAGAACTATCTTAAGACTTATATATGGATAATGAGGTGTGAGGATATTCAAACTTGTATTCTAAAATGAATTTTAATTTCTGTGAATGGTAGATTGAAAATAGTCAATCTATCCAATAAGTTCACAAAATATTCATCAATGAAGCTTCCAATGAGGTGCTTCAAATTTTCTAAGACACAATTGTACAATATAGATTGTAACTTTGCATACTTGGGCATTGAAAACATTATGGAAAAAAGGTAACAGGCCTTCATATAGACAATTCCCTTGAATGGATTATATTTCATTTCCTAAAGACCTCCAGCAATCTTAGTTTATGTGCATTAATCTATATAGGCCAAGCACTTAAAAAAGGAATAAAGTTTGCAATCCCTGAATATTTAAGGTTACTTATACCTTGGATTCTAGGTTGTGACTTCAATTCAGTTTTACTGTTTTTAAAAAGCTCAGAAAAGTTTGGAGAACGCGGATTCAATTCTTATGTGTTCTTTCAATTTGGACAGTTTGTGGAAGATCTCTCTCCCTGATTTTGAACCAAAAACAGAAACATACACCTTTAAATTTCATCATTCAAAAACCCATACTCTACTAAAACTTGGAAGCCCAAAAGTTTTGCTCAGATGCTGGCTCAAGGAAAAACTCAGCAAATAAAGAAAATTACATAAATACACAAAATGAATTTAAATAAGACACGAGAAGCACAAAGAATGAATTTGCATAACATGTAAATTTATTTTGATTATAATTTTATCCTGAGTCAATGATTACATGTCATGAGTGAATTTTTGAAGGAAAGTATGACAATCAAAGTCATATTTTCATGATTTTATACATGTCCTTTTTCCGCTTTTCTGCTGACCAAGTTTCTCTATCAAAATGATTGAGTCAAAGTAGTTATTCACAAGTCATAGGCAAGTTATTTGCCCAGATGAAAGACTCACAATTACCTGCGAAGTTTTAGAACCCTGTTTTGAAAAATAGAAGGTTAGGAAGTCATTTCATATTTAAAGGTTAGCTAGATTCTGTAATGTCCCCTTTTTCACCAGTATCAGAGTTTTGATGAATTAGCCTATCAGCGGTCCTCGTAGGCTAATGTTGGTGATTTGGGG